>JASFAX010002970.1:0-44047 GCA_030737875.1 Allium sativum | reverse complement strand
TTAAATGACACTGATTCTTTAACCCAGTCAAAAGATTAAAACTAAGTGGAGTTTTAATGAATCTTTAATTAGATTGAAAAGATCGAGAATGGAGTATCACCAGTTTTGCTCCAGGCGATAGTTAAATCTTTAATTAGATTTGAACGTGAAATTTAGGAACTAACTGTCGGTTAGCCAAGCAGAATGGTTTTCTGGATATTGATCTGATGTTGGTTTCGGCCTTCGGGGTTAATATTTGGGGAATTATTCTCTTGATTAATTTACGGTTAGTGACTAATGAATTGGAATGAGGCGTATGTTGTGTTTGTGTAACACTTATTTAAAATATACGCGAGTTATTCGGAAAGACCGGGTTTATCCGATTCTGAATAACTGATACGACGATAAGTCGAAGATGAAGACGATGGTCGAAGACCGGAGGTCTTCACGTCGTTTGGGTGATAGCTGATGATCTTGATTGGGCTGTACACCCAAGAAGATGGAAACAGTTGGTGATCGTCCAGACGTACTTGGAGATCGATGGATATGCGGGGTACTAGGTGCCTCCGGTTTCGTTCAGACCCAGAACGGACTTGTAAATGGACTGTGTGTCTGACATCGGATTTCATTCTGTGTGACTGATATCGGTTGCATAGGATGGTTTGCCTGTGTGGCATGCTAAGATGCAAATGACCAAGGCTTCTGTTGAAAAGCAAAGTCTTGTGGTTGATGATCAAAGCACGGCCTTTGTGGCGTAGCTTTGTGTAACGTTTACCTCGCGTGTTTCACACCAGGTATGAACCAAAAACGGGAGACGGACCTCAGGGAGGGCATGCGTTTCTTCCTAGTTAGAAGTGGCGTCAGTGGTTTTACACGCCCTGACGAGTTTGACTTATGTGGTTGTTGCTGTTGCGAGGCGCCTCGGATTGATCGGTCGTTCTCGAACCGATGGAGTCATTTAGTTGGCTCGTTTACGCCCCATAGGGCGGAGAAACGCATGTTCAGGCATTTTAATCCACTCCGTGTGGACCGGCCCTGACGATCCAAGGGTCACTCGAGCTCTGATCCTGAGACTCGGACTAGGCAGTCTCGAATCGGTTGAGGACTATCTTTTGCCTCGGTTCATAGACGGAAATCCAATTTCCAAATACGTGACATTTGCGGTTTTATTTGTAAACCTATATATGGCGACATGATATATGGTACCCATGCCGCCTATGATTGATACTTATGATTTGAAGTTGTTTTATACACTCTGCACTTATAATAGTATCAAATGATTTGTTTTAAACGTATCAAGCATTCTTTGGCTGTTATAAGGGAAAACCCTATCCCCCGGCTTGCGTTGCATTGTGTGATAGGACCTGGGTCTTATAACAGCTTCATTTTTCTTTATTTAGCATTGCGCTGTTTGTTTTGTGCACTGGTATTCTTGGGAGGAAACCCGTTCCGTGTTATACGGCGTGGTCCCTTGATTTACCTAACTTTGAAATAAAGATTAATAACTGTTTTAGTTCTCACACCAGTCCCATGACTGACCTGGAGTTTATTGTTTTAACCTAAACTCTGGGTGCCCCTATTTTGACACGGGCAGCTAGTAGTTTTGGTTTTGCAGATTTATATTCACAGGATCCTGGTTTACAGCTGGAATGATATCCGGAAAGCTTTGTATCCGTATATCTCTTTCTAGTTGTGTATTGTATTATTTTCCGCTGCTATGTATTTAAATGTAATTTAAATATCTGATATTTCTGTGTAATGTTTATTCATTTATACTCTGTATATTCTTGTAATCTGATGCATTGTTGTAATATACGGTGTAATGTTCTTCTGTATGCGTTCTGTTCTGTCCTGTTCTCAAACGATAGGGCGTTTCGAATGGTCTGGGTCGGTTTAGCGACTGGTTCAGACCGAGCGAAATCCCTTGCCGTCACAGGGGCTGGGTTCGACTTGGCTCAGGGGCCAGGTCGACACGCCAGTCGACACCGTGTCGACTTGGCAGTCGACACGGGTGACCCAAGTCGACTACGCAGTCGACCTGGGTAGCCCCAGGTCGACTACCTAGTCGACCTGGGTGCCTTGGACGGGAAAATTCCCGCCCTGGCCAATCCGGCCCGATTTTGAATTTTGAATTGGTTTTTCTGAGCTGTTTTGAATTTTAAACTGAATTCTGAAACTTCCGGAGGCCATATCTTCTTCATACGGAATCCGTTTTACGCAAACTCGGACTCTATCCCAAGCAGAATTCCGAGACGAACGCAATGGCTTATCCCGTTTCCCTTAATTCTTTGATTTGAAATTAGTTATACTTTAATTTGTGAATTTCACTGTTATAGAATACACGGGGTGTTACAATACATTGATTTCTAAATATCAAATTTTTCTTAAAAATATTCTAACTCCTTAAATTCCCAGAAAAATTGCCATAACCTCCTTTGTACTGGGAGCATCGGGATATTTCAAATAGCCTCCCATGGCCCTCACCAATCCAAAAGAAAAAGAAAAAGCCAAGCGGCCTGTCGATGCGGTGCATAAAATCTCATATATGAATTTTAACTTGTACCTTTTTGTCGGGCACATAAATTAAAACCTTCATATACTTCATCCCATACCTGTCTAACACATGCTCACTTGTTTTCAGTTCAACTCAATCTAATCGTTTGAATTCGGTCCCGCCCATTTATTCTTTAATTGGCCATTTTGTCTATTCCACTTCTTTGTTTGAACATAACATGTTCAAACAAAATATTTAACTTGCTCATAACCAAATTGAATTTCAATTTCAATTCTAGTTTCCTTTTCGATTTCGAATATAAATTTTCAAATCGAATTCACTTATTCAAAGCCCAATATCAATTCAAAATCTCATTAACTAATTACTATTCAAATTAGTTAATTCTATTCAATAATCAAAAATCCGATTTCTGTTTCAAAAATCAATTCATTACTCCACTTGAGTTCACATATAATTTACAACTCAAAATCTGAAATTTTCTAAATAGAAATTCGTATTTCATTCGTTTAAAATCCTTTTATAAAATTAAATAAACCATTATGGTTTTTAAATGGTTATGGCGATGTTTTCTGAAAATTTGATTTTGTCATAACTCAAAATATATACGACGAAATTTAGATTTTTCTCCTCATTTAGAAATCTATTATCAAATCGGTCCTGACGTTTCTTGTTTCAAAGAATTCCGACTTCAATTGAGTTCTGTATACTCAATTGAAGTTTGAAATGCCAATTTACGAACTGCAGCGCTGCGGCGAGTTCGTTTTAATTATATTTATAAATATAAACGTTTAAACTTCGTCTATAATAAATTCAACTCCATTCTGATATATTTTTAATATATATCAAATCAATTTTTCCCAATTCAACATACTATTTCCAGTCTTCTAAAATTGTCGATTTTTCCTTATTCAGTAATAAATTCATTTATATTTCGATCTTCTATATTTAATTTCAATTCCCTTTTATAAATTATAAATCCTTTGGATTTATTTCTATTCTGTTTAAAAATCCACATTTCCAAATATATTTCGTTGTTTCCATTTCGAAATGATTTCAACTTTCTATTTCAAATTCTCTTTGAAATTTCTATTTTCAAATTCTATTTTCAATTCTATTCAAATTCTATTCAATTCTATTCTAATCTCTGTATATTCAAATTCTATATTCAAATTCCCCTTTCAACTCTATTTGAATTTCATATTGAAATTCTATTTCAAATTCTCTATATTCAAACTCCATTTGAATTTCTATATTCGAATTCTATATTTAAAATTCCTTTATTCAAGTTCCATTTCACTTTCTATATTCGAATTTCCTTTATATTATCTATATTCAAATTCCATATTTAATTCTATTTGAATTTGTATATTCAAATTCCATTTGAATTTCTATATTCAATTTCTATTTCAAACTTTCTTTATTCATTCTTAAAACAAGTCTCGATTTCAATTCCTTTTGAAATCGATATTTCTACTTTTGAAAAATAGATTTCCCTTTTCAATTTCACACTTGTATTTTTATTTCTGAATTATCAAGTGATAATTCTTTTCACTTCATTTATAAACTTCGTTTATAAAAGAACTATTTATAAACTTCGTTTATAAAGGAACTACTTGTTTTATTCTTTTAAAACAAGTTAATATTTTTATTCTATTCAAATTTAAATTCTATTTTAGAAAAATAGAATTTCCCTTTTTAACTCTGGAAATTTCCTTTTTCGATATTTTTAAAATATCAACATTTAGGCCCAGTGGTATTTAAACACCAAACAACCAATTATTTATTTTTCTAACACATCATATATGACAGTATATATGCAAACAAATAAAGAAAAAGATAATATATTTTTGAGGAATCCAGTTGGATTCCTCCAACCTGTTTTTCTTGCATCCACAGACGTTAGTCAACAAAAAATAATACCCATCCTGCTTCGAGGCAGGGTATCGCGGTATAGAAGGTCATCCACTATCATAGCGTGGGGCGTATAGGGTAATCATCCGCTAATGGTACCGCGGGCATCCGCTAATGATACTGCGGGTAATCCAACCACCAATATATATATATATATATATATATATATATATATATATATATATATATATAATAACAACCACCAAGCCTAAATAACTAATATTTTTAAGATGCACAAAAATATTGAAGGCAACCAACAAGCAACAAATAATTTTTTTTAACTGATAAAAATAGTTTTAAATAAAAGGTGAGTGAGATTTACAAACAGTGATTTTTTTTTGCCAAATATCCAATGATAATTATCCATTTCACAGTGATTCTTCCATACGTCTGTTTTCCAATGTAAAATAATATTAATAAAATTTCAGTTATTGAATTGTGCTAATTCAATTTATTTAATTACCCATGCGTAAATCAATTCCAAATTAAACCTTAACTTTCTTAAACGATTATCCTACAAATTTTATTCTATACCAAAAATTTCTTTTTTATAAATAAATTATATAAACTAGTTTCCATTAATAAGATATCAATTATATAATTAAATCTCCATATAGGTTTTGAATTTCAAAATCAAAGAATATACCTTAACCCTTTTTTTGTGATAGTCTTCTTCCTTTCCCGATCAAAATTCAAAGTCCGTTCCTCCTTACAAACTCAGCACAACCGTACTCCACTAACGTTGACCCTCATTCCCTTCACTCTAACCACTGACAGACTATTCCAGTCCAATTGTCGAATCCACATTCCAGTACATTCTTAAATTCAATATCGTTCAACCTTTACAACTTCACTGAAACCCATGACTCCTATTGTTGATCGCGACTTCAACTTCCAGGGCGTCGGCTATAGGAAACAACGATGTCCTTAAGCACCGATTTACATCAAAATTTGCACACAATAACTGCTCGCCTCTATTGGCAAGAATCCAACTTCTAATTCCCAAATCAATCCCTACAGTAATCGCACCTACAACGTTTTCGCCCTCCACCACATCGCAAATAACACCAGCCCTTTTTCTCTCTCCTTCTCGTTTTAAGCATCCTACCTGAAACCGCCTTCTGCAACTTGCGAACACAAACACCAGTTCCTAGGTCAGATCGCAATATGAACTACAGTGAGTAACTGCGACTATCTTTATCACGGAAGCAACTGAGACCTTGCTAGGGCTGCTGCACCATGTCATGACTTCTACTTCACCCTTTACTTCGCAAATCAATGACTGAATACCCCAAAAAAATAGACATATAATGGTGGAAATCTACGGTAAAACACTTGAATTTGATGAGAAACATGCACAAACACTCAAATACTTCATTGCAGTTATGTGAGAGAGATGTAAATCACTCACCGATTATCCCAAATAAGCAAAAATCAAAGGAATATGAATCCGGACAGCAAGCACCCATACACCTTGATCCGATGAATCCTTGCCTCAATTGATGTAGATCTAGCCTCCAATGGTATAGATCTCCAATTTCCCTCCTTGGATTATGATTTTTAATGGTGGAAGAGTGTTAGAGGAAGAAGGAGCCCAAGACCTCCCAATGAGAGAATGGAAAATTCAAACCCTTTATCATATCCCTTACCCCCTAGTTATAGTTTCCACCAACCCCCAAATGGACCTTCCCAATTCAGCCCACTTTGGCTTACCAAACATGGATAACCAACTGAAAAACCTTAAAACAACGATTTCTCCTAAACCGCTGAGCCAAATCTTTAACTTAACCACTCTACGGAAAGGCAAACATCAATTCGTTTCCAATGGAACTAGTCTCACCCTTTGATTCAACCTAAGTCAAAAGTTATTCCCTATACAAGACTGATAGGGGCAAAATGATCACAAATAAAATCGGTAAAAATTATGGACATGTCTCACTTCCCCATAAGCAACATACCAAAAGATGAGAATGATCCAACCCTTAAGAAATAAAATAAAAATATTTTACAATCTTTCGATACGTAAAATGCGGGCCGTTACATTCTCCCCCCTTAAGAATTTCTCCCCTGAAATTCCAAGTAAACATAAGCAACTACAACAGTTCTGCATGCCTATCATCCATGAGAAGCCAATTCTATCACTCAAACTAGCAACCATCAAGCCATGCATCCATAGCCTTATCCTAGCACGTGGAATTCTATCAAACAGTCAACAAGATACAACTATATAACGATGGTACAATATCAAAGGGTCCTACAGACGAAGAGTTCTGGATGAGTCACCTTCATGCCCTCTTCCGTCTCCCACATACAATCGTCGCCATCTTCACTCCATTGTACCTTGACTAGCTTAACCGTCTTCCTCCTAAGCTGTTTCGTGTCATTTTCCACAACACGAAGTGGCTTACGAGGTTACACAACTGTGGTTTCCACTTCTTAGTCTTCATACTGCTCTGGAGATACCACCTCATTTAAATCATGCACGAACTTCCATAGAAATGACACATGGAAAACATTATGCACACTCGACATCTTCTCAGGTAACTCCAATCTATATGCGAGCTTTCCAATTTGCTCGACTATCGAAAAGGTCCAACGAACCTAGGAGCTAACTTTCCTTTACTTCCAAATCTCACCATATGCTTCAACGGTGAAACCTTCACGAAAACCATATCGCCAACGTCGAATTCCAAGTCCTTACGAAGCTTATCGGCGTAACTTTTCTGACGATCTTGGGCTGCCTTCATTCGTTGCCAAACGATCTCGATACAATCCAAGGTCTCTCTTATCATTTCTGGCCCAAGTACCAACTTATCTCTAGTTTCTAACCAACATGCCGGAGAATTGCATGGTCTCCCATACAATGCCTCTTATGGTGCCATCCCAATGCTGGACTGGTAGCTATTTTTATATACAAACTCAACCAGATGTAGATGGTCTTCCCACGATCCTCCAAAATCCAACACACAAGCTCTTAGGACATCTTCCAAAACTCGATTGACCCTCTCCGTTTGACCATCAGTTTGGGGATGATAAGTCGTACTTAAGCACAACTCAGTTCCCAAAGCTTCTTGCAAACTCTTCCAAAATCCACTAGTGAATAACTGACCTTGATCACTTACTATACTCTTTGGGATGCCATGGAATCTAACAATCCATTTCACATAAAGTTCAGCCATCTTCAACGCTGTCCTAGTCGACTTGACAGGAATGAACCTTGCACTTTTGGTCAAGCGATCCACGATGACCCAAATTCCTTCATTTACTGCCTTGGTTCTAGGAAGTCCATCAATAAAGTCCATCGATATCTGCTCCCACTTCCATGTAGGAACTTCTAATGGCTGAAGCAAACCACTCGGCTTCTTCTGTTCAGCTTTCACTAACTGACAGTTCATGCATTGGAAATGAACTTTCCAATATCTTGCTTCATCCCCTCCCAATAGTAGACTCACTTCATGTCCTGATACATCTTGTTACCACCGGGATGAATTATTAACTTTGAGTGATGACATTCCCTTAGAACCTCATTTCTCAATCCGTCGATATCAAGAACAACTAATCGCCCTTGCTTTTGAAGCTAACCTCCTTGATCTACTTTGAACTCTTTATCTTCTGGTTCTAGCTTCTGGATAAACTCAACAAGCTTTGCATCTCGCATTTGGCTTTCACTAATTCTTTCGATAAGTGTAGTTCTTATCGACAAGCTTGCCAACATTTCAGGTTCCAACTCACACCTTGACCTGAAATTAAACCTTACCAAATACTCAAGGCTCTTCCATTCTGAAAACATCACTCTAAATTTTCGTGTCTTCGGATCAACGCATTTGCAACTGCGTTACCTTTGCCAGGAGTATAGGCTATATCAAAATCATACGATGCCAGAAACTCTAACCATCGTTGCTGCCAAAGATTCAAATCCTTTTGGGAGAGAAAGATACTTCATTGACTTGTGATTCATAAACAACTCGAGTCGGACTCCCAACAGATAATGTCTCCACATCTTCAGAGCAAACACAATCGCTGCCAACTCCAAATCATGAGTTGGGTAATTCTTCTCATGTGGCTTTAGCTGTCGACTCACGTAGGCCACGACCTTATCCTTTTGCATTAGCACTGCTCCAAGCCCAGTACCAATTGCATCAGTGTATACCACCATCTCTTCATTCCCACTTGGAATGGTAAACACGGGAGCACATGTCAATCTCTCCTTCAGGATTTCGTATCCCATGTGAACACTTGGTTCTTCCTCGTCAATCCTGTCAACGGTGCAGCTATCTTGGAGAAATCCCTGATAAACCATTGGCAATATCCTACCAACCCAAGGAAACTCCGAACATCTGTCGCATTCTTAGGTCGATCCCAGTCCTGATTGTTGCAACTTTAGCGGGGTCAACGGCTATCCCTTTTCTAGAAACTACATGGCCTAAGAATCTCACCTCATCCTTCTAGAAGTGACACTTCGAGAACTTAGCTTTCAACTGATGTTTTCGCAAGATCTCTAACACAACTCTTAAGTGTGTCTTGTGTTCTTCCTCATTCCTAGAGTAAACCAGAATATCATCCACTAACACAAGCACAAACTTATTCAACTGATATCTGAACACTCTATTCATAAGATCCACAAAATACGCTGGTGCGTTAGTCAACCCGAATGGCATTACCAACCATTTGAAGAAACCGGATGGTGTCCTAAAAGCAGTATTCAGCACACTATCCTTAGCTACCCTCAACTTGTGACATCCCGTTGCCAAATCCATCTGAGAAATCACTTTGGCTTTGTGAAGCCAATCGAACAGGTCATCAACCCTTGGCAATGGATACTTATTCTTCTTAGTCACCTTATTCAACTCACGATAATCCACACACAATCTTAACGAGCCATCTGCCTTGGTTGCAAACATGACCGGTGCACCCCATTCGGAAACACTTCTCTGAATGAATCCCTTCCTTAGAAGGTCACGAACTTGCACCTCTAACTCTCGCTGTTCTTTAGGCGCCATCCGCCTAAGAGGCATAACGATTGGTCCAACACCTTCGACCAAATCGATCCTAAACTTGATCTCACGATTTGGCGGCAACCCTTTGACCTCGTCAAAGACATCTACATACTCATTAGCAATCAGGACTGATGACAGGTCTTCTTGCGGAATCCCAAGCGAATATAAATAACTCACGAAGACCCCATCTTCGCGCTTACATCTAATCAACACCTTTCGCCCTTCCACGTCCCCGACCCTCACCTCTAGCTTCTCGCAATTCACCCTTGCCGCATTCCTTTTGAGCCAATCCATGCCCAAGATGATCCCATACCCAACGAAGTTAAGAACAAAGCAATCACACATAAAAGAGCAACCATGACTCGACAACACTAGACCAAGACAAATCATGCACTAACTGGATGAACCCCTAACTGGATTAGTCACGATTAATGGTCTATCATAAATCTCGGGTTCCAAACCCATGTGACAAACTAGCTCATTGCAAATGAATGAATGTGATGCTCCAGTATCAAAAAACATATGAATTGACCCATGTGACAAACTAGCTCATAGAAAATGAATGAATGTGATGCTCCAGTATCAAAAAACACACGAATTGAAACACCATTAACAGAAAGAGTACCTCGCACCACGACACTCTTTCCCTTCTCCTATGTAGTAGGAGCGCTTGAAGAAGTTGGCATGGCTTCCAAAGGTTATGCCTTCACAACCTGCTTGCCCTTAGCTGATTTTGGACAGTCTTTCTTCTCATGCCCAGGCTTTCCACACTTGAAGCACTTCTTCTCAGCTTTGGGGTTCTTGCACTCACTAGCAAAATGGCCTTTCTGTTGGCAGTTAAAGCAAACCACCTCATTCTTAGGCTTCTTTTGGCCATTCTTCCCTTTCTGTTGTTGCTGCTTCCTCTTCTTATTATTACCACCCTGCTGTGGCTTCTGTTTTTCCTTAGGTGCACCAACAGACATCTTCTTAGGAAATAGACTTTCATGCCTCAAAGCCTTCTCGACGATCTTCTCAAAGCTGTCACCGAGGTGATCCACAAGCTGATTCCCAAGATATTCATCCGAACCCAAGACAAACTTCTCATTCTTTTAATAAGGAGTATCCACATATGAACGAGTATACTTCGACAAGGCCTCGAAGTCAGAAATATAGTCAAGAACTGGTCGACCATTCTGCTTAAGCTCCATGAATCTCCTAAACAAAATATACTTTTGCTTGATGGAGATAAACTTCGCTTCAAACTTAGCTTGGAACAGCTCCCATGAAATATCCTCTTCAGGAGTCTTAAGTATGACAGAGTTCCACTAGTCCATTGTTCTGCCCACTAATTGCCTTGATGCAAGTTTCCTTTTTGTTGCATCATCAATGCCCAAGTCTATGAAGATCCTAACACAAGTATCCAACCACCTTTGAACCTATTCAACTGGTTCTGTGCCTTTGAATTGTTTTCCTCCCAATAAAGAAAAGTCTTTACATAGCTTTGCAAATTCTACACCTCTAGGCACTGGAACTCCAACATTAACCGCAGCCGCCACTGGAGCAGGAATCCTATTCATGATTGTTGCTGCTATGGCCTCAAAAATGGCTGGGTAGTCCGGTTAGCCACATTCTCCCCCTTCAGTATTATCTCCCCGAGCAGCATGTCTTGATGGTCGTCTATTCATTCTATATCTGCAATTTAGAATAATTAGCCACTTCTAAGAAAAACTGCTAAAGAGATACAATCACTACTACTATATATGCTAACATATATAGTAAGCATCCAACTGAAATCTACAAGTACGTCTATCATACATTATTACATCTTTAAACTTTGGCTAAAATCGTTAACTAGAGCTCTGATACCAAATGTGATGACCGCCCATAACCCCCAGCAGTGAACAAGAGGAATAATACGTTGAAGGGTGTGCCGAGCAGCTATGGACGATCATCAGAGTAGTAAACAATATCGAAACATGTCGTAAACTCATAGCGCAAGGATAAAATATAATAGAACATATACAACAGGTAGTGATAGTGAAGCGGAAAACACTAAACTTTCACGACAACTAGAAAGTATTTCCCATACGTGGATAGCAACAATAGTGTTTGTACAATTTGCCTCACTACAACACTCAGATAAATAGCAAACAGTGGAAACAAATATTAGATAGTAGTAAAGATAGTACGCCAGCCTCATGCTCGCCATTGATCAGCATCACCATTCCCACTAAGGCATCACCTGTCACCTACAACTTAGTCTGCCCATCCAACAATCGGATGAACAACCCAAGGTAATAAGAGGAGACATAAAACCTTGAGTCAAACAACAGTCTTAGTGAGCGATAAAACAGCTAACAAACTTCAAAAGTAAAGTATATGAGAAGGGATAGATAAACATACTAATTTACCCACAACACCAGAGAAGAACTCAACCTTATCTTCCCCGCATCGGATAGTGATAGCCTTTACTTTAAAAATTCAATCATCCATCCATGGAAACCAGAACACCCGTTAAATCGTGGCAAAGTACTCATGACATCCAAATTATAGATCTCATGTAAACCATCCTAATCGAACTCAACACCCCTCAAGCACAAGCCCCAGAGGCCTAAACCAATATCAGACAAGCACCCAAGGAACGTCTCCTTCAACGTTGGACAATCTACATGAGTCGGTTCAAACAAAACAACCAATCAATCACGACAGACTCTGGCTATCACCGTCAATCCTGCTTTAAAACCATCGTTAATCGTATAACGACCAACCTTGCCATATGTCAAGGGCTAATGGTAACCCCGTCTCTTGCATAAACTCCATACGCCTTTCAACGATACGTATGTATGTCCAACCTTGACAACTTGGCCTTTCAACGATACCCAAGGTACTCGACCTACAATCAGTCTTTTGGGTAGCCCCCATTGTACCTTTGCTTTGAGCCACTAGAACTTATGACAATGATAATCTCTCGGCCTTCTCATCTCTAGTCATCCAACTCTACGACTTTTCATAGCTCAAGCAACTTTCTCAAGCAACTTTCTCAAGCAACCGTTATCCACCAACTCACGACCTTTGAGTTGTCACCTCATTCGCTGTTCTATACCGATCAACGAACACCGTCCAACACTTCAAATATTCCTACTTGAATTCTTCTCGAAGTTACACCATCACTGAGCTAGTTAGATCACTGTGTTGTGGCCATGGTTCGAAGGGTTGCCCCCGAAAAACATTTTTTTCAAGTTCTTTTCTTCAAATCCAAGTCGTACTCGAAAAACATACCTTTTCAAAAAATGACCCTATTGGTAACAAACCATAGCATCATCACTATCAACCACAGCGTTTAAAAGTGCTGCTAAAAACATGACCGATCAGCCCCTTCAGACCGACCCGACTTCGACCCGACCTAGTACCTTCCTAACTCCAAACTCGACCGACCCGATCTGATCACCCCCCTTTGGAACATGACCGACCCGATCTGACTAACTCAACATGACCGACCCGATCCGATCACCAACATGACCGACCCGATCCGGTCACCCCGTCATCACCTCAACTTATGGACCGACCCGACTCATCTTGAATGGAATGATCCGACGAGATATTTGCCCGACCCGACCAGCTCCACTGGCCGACCCGTTCTAACTTGTTCTCCATGACAGGATTTGAGACCGACCCAACCAACTTATGGCCGACCCGATCCACATCCTGCACATCTTTAGTTCTACTCCGATTTCGACCAAAATTTCGTCAAACGACGAATCCAGCGAAACCGACTCAACCGAATTCATCAAACATAATCGTAAACGTGTCATAACATTGCTAATAACATGAATATGATGATTACTACAAAAATGATGTAATATCACCTAAAACCATTAAATTGAACATATGATCAAAATGAGAGATCTAACTAACATAAACATGTGAAATGACATGAAATTAATGGGTAAAACTTGATAAATTAGATCATAGGGTGATGCATATGAAAAAAGACATATAATGGTGTAAATCTATGGTAAAACACTTGAATTTGATGAGAAACATGCACAAACACTCATATACTTCATTGTATTCATGTGAGAGATGTAAATCACTCACCGATTATCCCAAACAAGAAAAAATCAACGGAATATGAATCCGAACAGCAAGCACCTCCCACCAAACACCTTGATCTGATGAATCCTTGCCTCAGTTGATGTAGATCTAGCCTCCAGTGATATAGATCTCCAATTTTCCTCCTTGGATTATGATTTATAATGGTGGAAGGGTGTTAGAGGAAGGAGGAGCACAAGACCTCCTAACGAGAGAATGGAAAATTCAAACCCTTTCTCATATCCCTTACCTCCTGTTTATAGTTTCCACCAACCCCCTAACAGGCCTTCCCAATTCAGCCCACTTTGGCTTACCAAACCTGGATAGCCAACTGAAAACCTTAAAACAACGATTTCTCCCAAACCGCTGATCCAAATATTTAACGTAGCCACTATACGGAAAGGCAAACATCAGTTCCTTTCCAATGGCACAGATCTCACCCTCTGATTCGACCTAAGTCAAAACCCCTATGCAAAACTGATAGGGGAAAAATGCTCACAAACAAAATTGGTAAAAATTATGGACATGTCTCACATCCCCATAAGCAACATACCAAAAGATGAGAATGATCCAACCCTTAAGGAATAAAATAAAAATATTTTACGAACTTCTGATACGTAAAATGTGGGCTGTTATAAATCCTATGCATGTAAACATGTGTTTGAGACATGTTATGATTGATGGATGTAAGTGGATGCAAGTGTTTGCTAATGGTCGCCGGTGGATGCATACACACACACATTATGCACCTGATCCACTCAATCACTCTCACACTGCATATGGATGTACGTGCATTTTCCTTTTCTTTTGGTGGGTAAAAATGGATGTTGCATCTGGACTAATGAGTGTGCACACATATAGAACTTACATGTTATAATAGGATTATTTGCATACATATTGGATTCATGGCACTAACATATATTGCATTGAGGAGGTCGACTGAATCAATAGGCCGCCTAATCTTCGCATTAGTATTGAGACATATACACACACCTTTACATATGTTTATATAAGCATTAGAAGTCTTTAAGGACAGTGGATGCTTGTGATTGATGAATGAGTATATGGATAATGGATGGTAGTATATGCATTCTTCTCAACTTAGAGATTTCGGGGACGAAATCCTTTAAATAGGGGGAATGTAAGACCCCATAATTTTAACAACAGTAAAGAGAAAAAAATTAAATAATAATTAATTTGATAATCATAATTAAGGGAAACAGACTGCACAATTGCTTCCGTCTCGAAATTCTGGTCAAGATAGACATTTGGTTTGCGTAAAACGGACATCGTGTGAAGAAGGTATGAAGGTTTAAAGTTTGTATATGCGCAAGGTAATTATATATATAACAGTTCAAATCTATCCAGAAAACCAAATTTCAATTCAGATTTCAAAAATCCCGTAGGCGGTAAAATTCCCGCATCAGGGGTGTCGACCCCATAATAGGGGGTCGACCCCATAGTAGGGGTGTCGACCCCATAAAGGGGGGTCGACCACATAAAGGGGGTCGCCCCCTACGGCTGAGGTGGCAGTCGATTTTTGGGGGGCTGGCAGCTATAAATAAAGGTCCATTTCTCTTGTTTTCTTCATTGGAAATCAATGGAGACCAAATGTTGCTGGTGCCTGAACTAAAACGAATCCTTTTGTTCAACAACAATCAAGTAAGAGCTAATCAGTTAGAGATTCACGTATAGATCTGAGATTCAGCACCAACAATTTCTCTTCTATCTTCTAAAATCCAAAAACAGTGAGTTTAGTTACTTTTAGATTTAAATGATTAAAAGTAAAACGTGATATGACTGTGATTTCGATCTGTTATAAATTGTGAATCTACGATACTCTTGGATTTAAACTTTATCAAGCTAGATCTACCTTTATAAAACTAATTCATTTGTGGTTAATTTATCATGTCACATTTGTGGATCTTGACCTTTATCTATGTCTATGGTTAATTTGGATCTGTCATTATTTGGACAGTTAAATCCTTGTTTAGATCTAATTCTCTATCTAGATCATCTTGTGCCTATCATGTTGTGGTTAATTCAGATTTGCCATTAATTGGACATGTGAATCCATATTTAGATCCATTCATGCCTATTAGGACATCCTTATTTTGTTAGATCTAGTTTTATCATCACCTGTTCACTAGATCTGTGTTTATGTCCACCTTATTACTATGCCAATTACATGTCTATGTCAGTATATATATATATATATATATATATATATATATATATATGCCAGTTATGTTAGAATAATCACCACTGTCATCTTCCCATCACCTTTCCCTTTTATTGTTTATGGCCAAGCTACTTTCTAGCCTAGGCATGCCGCCAAATATATGCAAATGCGTTAGTTAGGGAATGAGGGGAAACATTAGAATTGGCATAACTTGAATAATGAATATGAATTCGGACACATAATTCACTATGAATATAATAGATTATATGGGCATGAACACCTATAACAACATAGGTGAAAATTGGATAATAGTGAAATACCTAGGATTACAGTAATTAGGAACTATAATTGCACTTATGACATGAGGTTAGATTGCATTTGTGGTGGAAGTTAGCCCGGACCCGACTGGCATATCCAGCAACCGCAAACGTTGAATCTAATGTGAGGGGTCTAAGTGCACAAATACGAGACGGGCTAAGACATGAGGTTAGGCTCAACTTTTGGAAGAAGTCCGCCCGACCCGACCGGTATATCCAGCATCCACAAGTTGTAGGACTAATGTGGGAGGTCTAGCCCATTATAACCATAAATGGACATGGTAACGAATTGGAATACTTAACCTAGTTGAATCCATAGGGATTCTGTGAACGTAAACATGAACATGAATAAGGGTTAAATAAACTTGGTTGAACAATGGGGGGTTTAAGTTAAGTATATCTGAGATGGGTGGGTAATATTTAAATATAGGCCCACAAGACATAACCAATTGGGGGTTATGTATTAAAGACACCATAGGTAAGCATAACTGGTAGAAAGATTGGGGTTATTTAATTAAAGACACATTTTAGGGCAAATATAACCTATGGAAAACCTAGTAGGGGATACAAGACAAAGGGGAGAACTTGTATCATATTGTGTGGGACCCGTTTCAATCATTAACCCAGAGTAAGTATCAAACAAAGTACTCTGAACTAGGTCAGAGAAGGGGCACGCTTACTGAACTGATTGTAAGATATCCAAACGTAGAGGATGGTGTGGGCGGCGCAAACCGACCAGATCATGTGCATGCATGGGCCGGGCAGAGGGGGATAAGACGACTATGACACCTGTAGATATAGGGCTGTACATATCAGCGGAGGGTTGCCACTTTAGGACGTGATACATCCTACAGTGAGGCCAGCACAGAGTATCTACGCAGATTAGGGAGCCGATCGATTAGGGTAGTAGTTAGGGTACATTGGGACGTATGCCTAAGTCTACCATCTTATAGTGGAAGGGATCATTTCATTCTGGTTATACTAGTAATAGTGCAGAGTAATCATTAAGGAGGCACATACACCCTATCCTGTTTACCTTGTCGTACTTATCTTTTGAGATGTCATCTTTCTTATCCACTTTATATGCCTGTCATGCTACTTTTATTTATTTACTTACTAAAAGTAACTGGACTTGCCATACTTTATGTCTGACCCTTTTTGTTTTGTCTTCTTTCTTCCATCCCCTCCCCCCTCCAGGTTCTCAGGGTGGGAACACTCAGGCTTGACCTTGATTATGCTTTTATCTTGCTAGGACCTGCTCTTGAAGTATTCCTCAAGTTCTTATCTCTACTATGGGTTTGTCTCTTTAGGGGGAATTATGCTTTTTACGTACTCTGATGGAATAAGACAGGAAATTTTTATATTTTGTAATGGTTTTTATGTAGTTTTAGACTTGTGATATTTTGGACCATAATGCTATAGCTTATGTTTGAAATAAAATTTAAATTCCGTTGTTGCTTTTATATATGTCTTGTAATAATTTTGCTTCTGTTTACCTATAACGCTTCACGAAACTTAATGCATTCACTTAGTGAGTGACATTAACAGACGTGGGGTATCACAAGTATGCCATGCCTCTACTATGAAATAAGCACGTCCGACCAGTTAGAATTTGTTCCCATGAGGCAATCTGTTAGATGTGAATAATAAGAACATTGTTGATGCAATATTTCATTTGGAAGAATATATTCTGTTATTTTATGTTTACTGCATAATATAAATATTAACATAATAGAAGTCCTTAGAATAATAATACCGATTATATAGTTTCAAGTAAGTGACTTGAACATGAGATTATATAATATATTAAGTATTATAATTCTTAAATGTCCTTAGTCAATTTTTATTGTTTATATAGGACAACAATAAAACACTGAGACTAGTATGCTAAGTGACTGATGATCACATCTCATTGATCATTACTATACGTGATATTAATGTCAAAACATAAATACATATTAGAGAATAGCATATTGGGCTGACCCAACATGAGAATTACTACGTGGAATATAATTAATAGTATCATAAGTTATTCTCATAGTGACAATGATGTAATGGTCCTCAGACCTGAAATCATTATAATGTTATTCAAAGATATTTGTGTTTTGATATCATCAGAAGTCATTCATAACTGAGTTGACGATAAAGGTGATTATTAGATACATCTCGAATCGAATGAAAATTATGAATGATCTAGACGGAATTTAACCCTATAATATATATATATATATATATTTGTAGAATTATCCAAGGGCCTCTTGATTAAGTGAGACTATGAAATGCATGACCGTGCTCAAATATTGATTTGTTTTATATAGTCTACTTGTCGATCAAGATAAACAGATTAATTATAAAGAGGTTGATACGTTTCATGCCTTGAGTTTAATCCAGGATATACTGGTTAAAAGGATTATATTACATTGATACACTGGTCACAAAAGGATTGTATCGAATCATTGATATATTATTATAACTTGGGTAGCAGCGATGTATTATCAGGTGTCGCTCACTGTTTACAATTTAAATATTGTTTAAATTGTTGCCAATGTAATGATATCCTATAGGGTCACACATATGAACGTTGAATAGGGTGAGAGCCATTCAAAATAAAAGGAATTCAAAAAGGTTGAATATTTCTTCTATTTTAAATGGTGAACAGGTGAATGTCGATCCCTTTTTATTTTGATAGATGATCACAATCAAAAATGAGAAGACGAAAACCTAAAATCTCAATCTCTTGGCTAGTACCACCTCATCCTTTCTCGATTCCGTTTAGATTTCAAGATAATCGTTCGTGGATTTCCAAAATAGACGCTTTGCTTTAAGTGTACATTCCATTGAAACAAAAACAGGATTTGTTCGATTCTGCGATTCGAGGAAGAAAGGTACACGTTTTTGATTCACTTTGGATTCAAAAAATTTAAACTAGGGTTGCTAAATCATGTTAATCCACTACGCGATGATCCAACTTTACCTTCAATGGTATCAAAGCGAGGTTACATTCGAATTCAAATGTTTGGTTTAAGCAATGTATTCGATTCTATGTACATATGTAAATTTATGGTGTTATGAACACTAATATGAATTTCAGATCGAAATGTAAAAATTGTAAATTTATATCAGAACAAATGTTGAATTCGAATAAATGAATTTTGTATTTGATATGGAAAGTCTTATTGTAACAACCCTGAATTTTGGGGTCAATTTAAAATTTTATATTAAGAAATTTTACTGAGTTTTTGATATTTAAAATAATTTATTTAAAATAATAATGATTAAAAATTGATTTAAATTGAAGTTAGAATGGATAATTTAATTTTAATTATAAAAGAAGTTAGAAATAATGCGGTAGTTTGAAAAGTCAAATTTAAACTTTGACTGACTGTACAGGATTCAAAATAAATCAGAATTAAGCGAAACCAAAAATATTAGAATCTATTTAAAAATATCTTCCTAACAAATCTGAAGAATTGAAATTTCATAGCGGGAATCAAAAGTTATGCCCAGTCTAAAATTTAGAAAGGTCGCTATGAAATATATAAAGGTCAAAAATGCTACTTTTTGCATACGAAGGAATTTGAACTCCAAACCACTTCCATTGAGTTCAGAATGATGTTTCTGCATTTAAAAAGTATAAATATATTTCGAGTTTCGGAAATTATTTGTTTAAAATTGTATTTTTAATATTTATTATATATGCCTTGAAAATAATCATTTTACAAACGACCTCTGTTTTCGACAAAACCACTTTTGTTGGAACCGGAATGTCAAATTATTGTTTAGTTTAATTTTCCAGAATTTTTTGAATTAATATGTGAGCGTGGCAAAAGAAAACGTGTTTTGACCATTTCAGTTAAATCGGAACGACCAGAAAAAGGCCATTTTTCAAACAGTCTCAAAATTCGATGAAATTAATTTTGTTAGGACCGTATCGACAAAAGAAAGCCAGAAATAATTTTTCTATAATTTTCGGAGTCCGTATGTGGCCCCGGCGTATTTAAATGCACGGTGGAAATTAAAATATTAATTTAATATTGTAATTTTAATAAAACGCGCAACAGACTTCAGAATTGGGCCACGGGACATAGCCCATCACGTTCAGAAGATGTCAAAACATTAAGAACGACACTAAGCAGGCCTAATTTGGAGTCAGCCCGGATTTCCACCTTTTAAGCACGAAAATCGAGATTTATTATTAAAATAATAAAAAAATAACCTAGCCCTAATTCATGGCCGCCGCCGTTCATATTCACGGATGGCCCAAATCCTCCGGAATTCAAACATCAATAACTTGTAATCCGCTCAATGGATTTCAACAAACTTGGTGCCAAATCGAAGCTCTTGGAGAGATCTACAGATCCATACGGTTAAGATCGGGCTTTAGCTCACGGATTTCGCGAATTCTGGCCACGAAGGGCCGGCGCTTGGAGGCTTTTTCAGCATGCCGAGGTGCTTCGGGTTCGACGCCCTTGGGGACGCAGGGAGGCAGCAGTCAGAGCTTCAAAGGGGCGGTGTCGGATCAAGTTCCGGGGTCTTCTATGGTGGTGCGCAAGGGAGGATTAGTGATGATGGTTTGGGTTCCATTACCTGAGAAGGAGCGACGGGTTGGTTGTAGAAGAAAGGAGGAGTAGAGAAGTAATTAACTTTAATTATTTATTTAATTAATTATCCATATAATCAAAAGTTTAAAATCATGTAACTTCTTCGTACAGCAACGAAATCAAACGAAACGAAATCGTTGAAATCGTATAAATGAGATCTATAGTATGAAGCTGACTAGAGCCATTTCTGAGCCGATCAAAATTTGACCAAAATTCAGATCTGAATTATTCGGTGAGATTTCTTCTTTTTAAATTGTTAATTTATCTATTTAATTTAAAATGTTATGTAACTATTGTTTGTGTATATCCTAAATCTGCTGTGATGATTGAGTTGGAAATTTGTGTCTGTTGTTTGTATTGCTTGTGATCCCATGTTGTATTAGAATTGACGACAAAAACATATATCACTTTATATATTTTATCGTATTAGGATTGAAGAAAAGGAAAAAAACAAATATAACATTTTATATAGTTTGTTGAGACAATTTGAAAAAAATGACGCCTTGTGATTATAAGATTGACGAAAACAAATATGTCATTTTTTGATTTTACATTGGATGGAAACAAATAAATGTTCTTTATTTTGATATTAGAATATATAGAAAATGTGAACATATGAAATATACTTTTATGTAATAATTAGACTGCATAGAAAATGTTCACATAGAAAATATACTTTCACACGAACATTAGAAATAGAGTAGACAATAAAAATTATATTTTTTATTGAAATATGAATCACTAAAAAAAAAAGACATTTCATCTTATTTACAGTTTAGTTGTAAATAGAATTTTGATTATAGAAGTATGACATGGAAAAGGGACATTTCTTTTATTTACAATGTAGTGGTAAACGAAAATGTGATTATAAAAACTTGATAAACTTTATTTACATTCCTTATGTAAGTAAAAAAAAAATCTGAAAAGGAAAACTTTTATTTACGTTTACTTTTGTAAATGAAAGGACAAGATATGACATTGTGTTATTAATTACATTTTTAATGTAATATAAAGGTAAGATTTTGATATTGAAACAAAATTACATTTTTTTTATGAAATTAAAAGACAAGATCTGGACAGGAAACAAAAATTACATTTTTAATGCAATTTAAAAGAAGAATTAGACATTGGAATTAAAATTACATTTTTTCTTATGTAATTTAAAAAGATAGAAATTTTCATCATAATGTTAATCACGTTTTTATGTTAGGATTGTCATATGAGAACAAAAATGTCATTTTGATTGGAATCGTTAAATTACATTAAAAACACCATCTTATTTAGAAATGGTTATTTAAATTAAATAAAAAGAAAAGGTCCTTTTATTTGTATTCTTTTATGCAAATATATTTAGGATGATAAATTGTTCTTTTATTTGCGTTCCTCGATGCAAATATACATAAGTAATAGAATGTACTTTTATTTACATTCTTTTATGAAAATTCATTGGCGGTAAAATTAAACATCAGTTGATCTCATATGTAGAAATATGACGGTGATATGAAATTGACATAAAATAAACATATATTTAGCATCGTTAAGTTTCATGAAAATGAGCGAAATTTTAATGTCATTAAGAATCATTAAAATGAATATATTTTTAGTGCCATGTTGAAATATTAAAAACGAACATATTTTTAGTGTCATGTTGATTCAACTAAAAATAATATATTCTTAGTGTCATTTTGTTGCAATTTGAAATAACATATTTTTGTTGTCATTTATATTACAATAAAAAGATTTCATGTTTAATGTAATATGGTTCATTAAAAGGATTAAACAAAAAGAAAAAAATGTTTAATTAGAATAGAAATTCCATTTTTATTAGGAACATGTTATGTAAGATAAATTTGTCATTTATGTAAAAATTGAATTTGTTATTTATGTAAAAATTGAATTTGTCATTTATGTAAAAATTAATTTGTCAGTTATGTGAAATTTAATTTGTCATTTATGTGAAGATTGGAATTGGCATTTCTGTTGAGATAAATTTGCCCTTCATGTTTAAATATTATAATGTCATTTATTGAAAATGTCATTAAAATTTGAATGTCATTGAAACTAAAATATCACTAGATTAAAATGTCGTTAAATTATAAAGTCATTAAAACTAGAAGGTCACTAGATGAAAAAAGGTCATTAGAATTCATAGAAAATATGTTTCCATATAAAATATCCTCTTTATATGACGTTAGAATTCATCACTTTTATTTAAGAACGGCACGTGAATTAAAAACATCAATTTTGTTAAGAAGTGCCATGTAAAATAATATTTTTAGTAGAACAATTATAATGATTAATTAAAATTGTACTTGGACACGAGGTTAGGTCACATTTGTGGTGGAAGTCTGCCCGGACCCGACCGGCATATCCAGCAGCCACAAATGTTGGGCCTAATGTGAGGGGTCCAAGTGCGCAAATACAAATTGGGGCAAGACACGAGGTTAAGCCCGACGTGTGGGATAAATCTGCCCGGAACCGACCGACCCATCCAACATTCACAAGTTGCAGGACTAATGTGAGAGGTCAGGCCTATATTAAAATATAAATGGTTAAATAGAAAATGGACATTATTTACACCGTCATGAGTTAAATTAGAAAGTTACATTATTTTCACTGTCATGTTTAAAGAAGAGAAAATTACATTTTTATGTAACTAGATTAAAAGAAGAAATTTATATTTTTATGTAATTAAGATGAAGAGAAAGAAAGAAAATTACATCTTTATGTAATTAAAACCAAAAGTAAGAAATTTACATTTTTATGAAATTAAGATTAAAGGTAAAAGTTACATTTTTAATGTAAAAGGGAAAAATTACATTTTTCATGCATGTAGATTAAAAGTGAAAAATTACATTTTTATGTAATTGGATTTTAATTAAAAAGAATAAGGATATGAAATTACATTTTTATGTAATTGGATTTTCAAAAAAATAAAAATAAGGATATGAAATTTATATTTTAATGAATTAGGTTTTCATTAAAAAGATTAAAGATATGAAAATTATATTTTCACGTAAATAGATTAACACACAAAATTATCGTTTTGTTTGTAATATAAAATTATTATTTTTGTTTTGCATTGAAAAGATAATAAAATTATCAATTTTGTTACATTGAAATAAACAAACAAAAATACTCATCCTTGTAGAAGTAAAGGTAAATGAACAAAAAAATATTCGGTTGTTGAAATTAAAATGAAACACAAAAATGATCATTTTTATTGATAAACAAAATATACATTTTGTGTAATTCGAAAGATGAAACAAGAAAATGTACATTGTTGTTTATAAGACGTGTATGTGTATGAAAATAAATGGTGTGTACATTGTACGTTAATATTGTATATACGAATAGGAATATTTTTCGTTCGCAAAATGTAATGAAATAAAATACATTTCATTACACATTATAAACATTTCGATAGGTTGTGAAACAAAACATTCACTACTTGTTATATAATTACGTTAATGAAATGGAATTTAATTATTTTTATATATATAAAAATAAAGATAAATCGTTATAAATTACTAATAACGATATGAAATGATTTCCAACTTATATATATACGAGAATTATTTGGAAAGTCCGAGTCTATCTCATTCCACATAATTTAAGCAATGTTTAAAATTCAAGTTTTGAAGACAACGATAGAAGACCGATGATCTTCATATCGAATGGACGACGACTGCTGATGCCCGTGATTGGAGTAGCTACCTTGATGGGGCTAAGTGGAGGCCGTCCGGACGTAGTGTTGATTCGTACGGATTTGGCTTTCGCTCGAACCCAGAGCATAAGCTTATAAATGGATGTGTGTCCGACGTTGAATTTCGTTCCATGTAAATAAGATTAGTTTTTATTAATGTATATCTGTTTGGTGGTGGAGAATTTATTCTCTGCTTAACACCCTTTTATATATTAATAGTGATTGATCGCATGGCGTGAATTGTCAATGTGGCACGCCAAGATGCAAATGATCAAGGTTTCTTGTTGAAAAGCAGAACCTTGTGGGATGATCAAAGAACAGCTTGAATAAGCATAGCTTTGTGTATTACGTGACTTCGCGAGCCTCACAACCCGGTGGAGTCTAAAACGGGAGAAGGGAACGCAGGGAGAGCAGCACGTTTCTTTCTAGCTAGAAGTGGTGTCGGTGCTTAAACTGGCTGATATTTACTTATGTGGATGATGGGATGTGGCGCGCCTCGGATGATAGGTCCTATAGGACTGGGAAACGTGTGTTCAGGAATAACTAATCCGCAACTCATATGGTGGACCGGCCCTGCAGTTTTCCAAGGGTTCACTGCGAGGGATCCTGGGACATTAGCTAGAGTGTCTCGAATCGGTAAGGAGCTCCTCCCTAGCCTTGACTCATGATGGAAACCCAATTTCCAATACGACCTCATGCGGTTTTGATTGTAGAACTAGTATGGCGACATAGTAGGATGGGGTACTATGCCGTCTATGATTGATACATTATGATTGAAATGTTTTTGAAACATATATACACTAATAATAATAATATCAAATCCGTTTTTATCGTATCAAGCATCTTTTGACCATTATAACGTAAAACCCAATCCTCCGGTTTGCGTTGCATTGTGTGATGGGACTTGGGTCTTATAATGGTTTCATTTTTCTAAAAAGCATTGCGTTGTTCTACGATTTACTTTATTGTTATGCACGGTAATCCATTGGAATAAAACCCGTTCCGCGTTAGCAGCGTGGTCCTTGGATTTGCCTTATTACTAATAGTTATATTAGTTAAGAATTCTCACACCAGTCCCACGACTGACCCGTTGTTTGTTTCCACCTTTGCAAACTCGGGTGCCCTCTTTTCCACATGGGCAGTCGAGTAGTTTTTTGCAGATATTTATCTCTTGAGCAGGATTCTGCATCGAAGCCTAAAGCTGTGTCCAGAGCATAGAAGTCTTCCGCTGTTTATTGTATTTAATTTATTGAAATTTGTCTTCCGCTGTAATTTTATTCGATGTACTCTGATATACTGTACTCTGATGTAACATTATTGTAATGTTTATAAAAGTCTGTTGTTGTTGTTCTGATGTTGTTGTATTCCCAGAGTTAACGTGTTCGGGTTTTGAACGGTCTTGGTCGATTTTGCGATCGATCGGGTCGGGCGGAACCCGGTCCGTTACACTTATATATATACATATATATACATGGTTGATTTTGAATTAACTCTGCTATAAATATTACACCTGTGCTCTGTTGGACCTTATGAACTTTCTTTAGATTTTAAACTATACGAATGGATGTATGTGTTTGGATCTGTGTTTTTTTCTTTCTATAATTTCCGTGATCAATCAGTAATCCATTGATATGGAAACAAGAATACTTGAAAACTCTGTCTGTATTAAGATTGAGTTCGAAAATCACTAGATCTTTAATATAAAATTAGTTAATACCTCACATCCATTAATTCAAGTATATATATAGATATCCATATATACATATATAAGTACCTTTTGAGTTCTGCAATATCCCAGTGTTCTAAAATTTTATCTGATAATCCTTTTTAGTCATATGCATCAAATTTGAACTAGGGTACACTTGTTAATCTATGCACCAATTATTGTTTAGATTAATAATTTCATACTATAATAACTTTATTTAAATATTGATGAAATCTGAGTATGTATTTTCTACACCTGCAATGAAGTGTATGTTAGATAAACAGTTTATCCAAGATATATTAGAATATAATCTGCACATGCATGTTAAATTATAGTGATGCTATATGGGTAGATGTATATATAATCAATTAATCTCGGATTATGGATGCCCTAACAAAAAAGTTGAAGACATAATTGAAGAAAATAGGTGGAACTGTAGAATTTGCCTTGCAATGAGGAATTCAAAACAAAAATTGAGTACATGCCTTTGCTATACAATAAAGAAGAGGATATTTGGGCATGGAAACATGATAAAGAATTTACAACATGATCAGCTTGGGAAGTAACTAGAAAGAAGTACCAGACAAAAGCTTGGCATAAATTCATTTGGGATAGGCTAATTGTCCTAAAATGGCAACTACCATGTACAAAGCTTTGCTAAACAAACTTCCCACCAAGGACAGACTAATGGCATGGGGCATTGTAGATAACAATGTGTGTTTTATATACAATAATGAAACTGAAACTCACCAACACTTATTTTTTGACTGTGAATTTTCGAAGGAGATATGGAGTAATTGCCTTGATAAACTTAACATTATCAATGGTAGCTACGACTTGAAAAGCAGTGTTGATTACCTGAATGTCCAGAGGCAGCTGGAAGACAGCGAGCCAAATTGTATACGATCGTCGTCACTACTTCAGTTTGGACGATTTGGAAGGAGAGAGATTCTAGAATTTTCAAGCACGCAATTCAATCATCAAGCAAAGTCAGTTATATGAATTAGGTGGACATATGAATTACGGCTAAGAGAATTAAGAAGAGAAGTCTTATAGGTAGGCAGGGAGAAGCAGAAGTGGACTTGCGAGCAGTGGATCGTAGGGATCCATGGGAGGAAAACCGATTTGTGGGAAGCAATCTTCAGCCGCCATGACCTAATTTTCAAGTTTTGCTTTTCGTGTTTCTGAGGGAACGAGAATATGGCAGTAGAAAGTGGTTTTGTTTTTTAATGCTTAGTTGGAGTGTTACGTGGGCTTATGGGCCTCGTTTATGATTAGCCTATATGTATTGGCCGTTCATGGCATATCTTTGGGCTGAAAAGCCTTAATAAATCATTACCAATCTTCATATATATATGTGTATATATATATATGTGTGTGTGTGTGTGTGTGTGTGTGTGTGTGTGTACCTTAGTCATGACACAACAACATGTGTATTGCTTAAATTAAGGCATATGTGCTGGTGATGCACATACTCGTGTAATGAATGCCATATATATATGAACAAACTAAATCTGTTAGTATAGATGTATATGGAATTAATGTTGATTTAGTATTTTATTTGAATCAATATGTTTTTGAAAGGATATTATATATGAATGATATGAATAGTTTTGTTTTGTTGCTTTCATACTGTATTTGCTCAAAATAAAACTACAAGCAGAATAGGTTCACTTATCTATATAATGTGTGTTAACAAGCTTTACAAACTGTTTATACTCAGATATAATATGTTCTCGTAGCAAGCCATGCTATTATACAATCTGTTGTAGTCATAATTGACATGATAATATGCAGGCATGTGGATCTCTTTGCAATTCTATTTGTAAATGTTCATATTTTTCCATATGCTTTCTACTTATTTGATTTTATGCCTATGATAAGTTTAAACGTGAAATCATTCCAGTATGAATATGTATAATTTGATGTAGATGTTATGCATTCCAGTATGATCTTGTAAATTACAGTATTTATTGAATTCTGGTAGTTCATTAAATTTGTAATGGCATTTTTTATCATATTCTGATGTGTTTGAAAGGTGTTCATATATGTTGTGTGAGACAATATTGTGATATATCGGCTATGTTATAATTATACTATAGTTTAATTTTTTTTATTTTAAATGTTTTAGTTTTGCATAGTTACCGTACCCTGATGTTTTCTTCTAGGAGGGATCCGCACATGTTTTATTTTTGGGCTCTAAAAGCCTATCTTAATTAATTGGTATAAGGATGGGCTGCGTCCCTTTTTATGTTAGCCAATTTTAAAGAATGAATTATAATTCGGTAACATATTAAAGTTTTCAAAAAAAAATTGTTTTGATTGTAGCTTGTCCCAAATTAGTTAAAATTCTGAAATGTTCAGCATCATTATATATTGTTTTATTTTAAAATATGATAATAAACACTTATTAATTTATTGTTACATTAATTTTACCAATATAAAATTCGCATATTTTAAAATGTATAAAATAACGTTGCTTGCAATTCGAATTTGAATCCCTTTTAAAAATATTGTTTATATTAAGTCAATGGTGACGTCTTCCAATAATACACTCATAAATGTCCAAATCACTGGATGTAGTTAATGCCAAAGCATTGTGCATCCCTTTATTTTGGCTATATGTGACAGAGTAATAGTGATACCTGAGTTGTATTATTGGGTTTGACTTAACTAAGCTGCATAATAAGATTATGGCTTAGAGATAAATAACATAAATTATTCTATAATTTGAGCAATTGAATAATACTGAACAATATGTTCATCATGCGATCCAAGAGTTATATATGCGATATAATTGACATAAGATGTCTAGCCTAGAAGATTGTGTTTTGGGGATTAGCCAAAGCTAAGTCAAGGCATGATTAGATATGGATCTTGGAACACCTAAATATACATACATACACACACACACAAATATAATATATATATATATATTGAAATATAAGGATATTAATTTGAGTGGGAGCATATTTATTTTATTTATACATTTATAAAGCAGTGATTGGTATTATTTTGAATATCAAAATTTGTGATATAAAATTATTTATCATTATTATTTATTATCTCTTGTAGATACTAAATGGGAAGCAACACCAATAATTTGTCACTAAGGCCTGTTCTTGAAAAAGAAAAACTGAATGGAATTAATTTCCGTGGCTAGCACCGAAAGTTGAGGATTGTCCTCAAGAAAGAAAGGAAGTTGTGTGTACTTGATGGGCTTGTTCATAGGCTCCACCAAGTACTGCGCCCCATGCAGAGATTAATGCTCACAAGAAGCACCAAGATGATGCCCTTGATGTCAGCTGTCTCATGTTGGCAACCATAACTCCAGGGATTCAAAAGCAACACGAGTTCATGAATGCTTATGAGGCGATCGAGTACCTTAAGAAATAGTTTGAAGGGAATGCTCGACAAGAAAGTATGACACAAGTAAGGCTCTATATCACTGCAAAATGGGAGAAAAGGAACCCAATGGTCCATATGTACTGAAGATGATTGGATATATTGAGTATCTGGAAGCTTAGGGCTTCCATTGACACAGGAAGCTCAAACCGATCTTGTACTACAATCATTAACAGTAAGTATTCTCAATTTCTCATGAATTATCTCATGAATGATATTGAGAAACCCTTGACTAAGTTATTAAGCATGTTAAGAACTGCTGAGAATAACATGAAGAAAGCAGAACGGTTGCATAATGATGGTACAAAAGGAGATTGTTAAATCCAAGGGTAAGGGCAAGAAAAGCAGCTTAAGAAGACTGCTAATAAGGCCAATTTCAAATAGGCATTAAAGCCTAAAGGAGGGGTTCCCAAAGAGGGTGAATGTCACTACTATGAAAAGTCGGGTCATTGGAAACACAACTATTATGCTTATTTAGAAGATCTAAAGAAGAAGAAGGGAAGTTTGACTTCGCCCAATTCAGGTATAAATGTTATATATGTCAATTTATCTACTTCTACATCTTGGGTATTAGATACTAGATATGGATCACATATTTATGTCAATTTGCAGGAAATGCAAAGGAGTAGAATCTTGGCAGAAGGAGAAGTGGAGTTACGATTGGGAAATGGAGAAAATATTGCTGCATTTGCCATAGGAAGTTGCCACTTGTCCTTATGAACTGGATTAGTTTTAAAATTAGAACATTGTAATTTTGTGCCTTCTATTAAAACAAATATTATTTCTGTATCTTGTTTGGACAAGCTCGGATTTTCATTATAATAAAATACAGGTGTTGTTTATTTTATTTAAATGAGATATTTTATGGAAGTGCACAGTTAGTTAATGGTCTCTCTATTCTTAACTTTGATGTGCCACTTTATAACATTAATACCAAAAGGATTTAATTTAGTGATTTAAATCCAATATACATTTGCCATTGTTGTATAGGCCATATAAACGAGAAGCGCATATCGAAACTCCATAAAGATGGAATTTTGAATTCATTTGATTTCGAATCATATAAAGAATGTGAATCTTGTTTATTAGGCAAGATGACAAAGCTCCTTTCACTGGACATGGTGAATGGGCTAATGATATATTAGCTCTTATACATAGTGATGTATGTTGACCAATGAGTAAATCATCTAAAGGTGGGTTTTATTACTTCATTACATTTACTGATGATTTCAGTAGGCATGGATATGTGTATCTTAGGAAACACCAATCAGAATCCTTTGAAAAGTTCAAACAATTCAAGAATGAAGTTCAAAACCAACTGGTAAAAATATAGAAACTGTTCGAACAGATCGAGGAGGAGAATATGTAAGCCAAGAGTTTAATGATTATATGAAAGAGTGTGGAATTGTATCATAGCTCACTCCACAGGAACACCACAATGGAATGGTGTATCCAAAAGGAGAAATCGTACCTTATTAATATGTTATGATCAATGATGAGATAAACAGATCTTCCAATAAGTTCTTAGGGTCATGCCCTTGAAACTACTGCATTCATACTAATTGAGTTCCCACTAAAATGGTTCTGAAGACACCATACAGATATGGACTGGGAAATAACCCGATGCTCTTTTATGAAGATTTGGGGATGTGATGCTTATGATAAGTGTCTTATCTATGATAAGCTCAGACCCAAATCATATAAGTGTTATTTTGTGGGATATCCAAAGGAAACAAAAGGATATTGTTTCTACAAACCATTAGAGAATAAAGTGTTTATTGCTCAATTTGGTGTTTTTCATGGAAATAGATCTAGTCTCTAAAAGAACCAATGGAAATAAAGTAAAACTCAAAGAAATTCGGGAACCAAAAGATAATATTGAACCTGATCTTGAAATTGAGCAAGAACCACAAGCTGTCGTGGAAATCAAAGATGCTCAAATTACACAAAACATTCTAGATCTGGTAGAATACGTCATGAGCTCGATAGATATTTTGGATATCTAATAACTCAAACAGGAGATGTAATGATCATAGATCAAGATGATCCCACTTCTTAGCGAGAGGCTATGAATGGACGAGAATATGAGAAATGGCATGAAGGCATGAAATCTGAAATGGATTCCATGTACACCAACCAAGTGTGGACTTTGGTTGATCCACCTGACGGGGTAAAACCAATCGGGTGTAAGTGGGTTTTCAAGAAGAAAACTGACATGGATAGTAAAGTACATACCTATAAAGGCCGATTGGTGGCGAAAGGTTTCAAACAAGTTCAAGGAGTTGACTGTGATGAAACCTTCTCCCCAGTGTCTATGGTTAAATCCATTAGGATTATGCTTGCAACTGCAGCCTTTTACAATTACGAAATCTGGCAGATGGATGTCAAAACCTGAAGGTTTTGTACATGACACAACCTGAAGGTTTTGTCAATCCAAAGGATGCTAGAAAAGTATGCAAACTGCAACGATCTATATATGGATTGAAGTAAGCATCTCGGAGTTGGAACCTTCGTTTTGATGAAATAATCAAAGAGTTTGGCTTCATTAAAAATGAAGATGAACCCTGTGTAAACAAGAAAATTAGTGGGAGTAACATTATATTCCTAGTATTATATGTGGATGACATATTACTTATTGGGAATAACGTTGATTCATTACAAGCGATAAAGACATGGTTAGGGAAAAGTTTCTCAATGAAATACTTAGGAGAGGCATCCTATATTTTAGGTATTAAGATCTATAGAGATAGACCAAGAAAATTAATAGGCCTAAGTTAGAGTACATACATTGATAGAGTGCTAAAAATATTTGGCATGCAAGAGACAAAGAAAGGATATGTACCCATATCACACGGTATATCACTTTCTAAGTCCAAATGTCCAAAGTCATCAGATGATAAGGAACGCATGAAGATGATCCTTTATGCTTCGGTAATTGGATCAAACACGCATGCAATGTGGTGTACTCATCCAAGATGTATCTTACGCTTTAAGTATGACAAGTAGATTCCATTCTGATCCAGGTGAAAGTCACTGGACAGCAGTCAAGAACATTCCTAAGTACCTAAAGGACTAAAGACTCAATCTTGATATATGGAGGCGAAGAGGAATTAATGGTAAAAGGTCGTACAGATGCTAGTTTCCAGACTGATAAAGATGACTACAAGTCACAGTCATGTTATGTGTTTTTCCTGAATGGTGCTATTGTTAGTTGGAAAAGTTCAAAGCAAGAAACAGTCGTCGATTCGACTATGGAGGCTAAATATATTGCTGCTTTAGAAGCTGCTAAGGAGGCTGTTTGGATTAAGAATTCATCACTGAACTTTCTGTTGTTCCATCCGTTATTGATCCAATAGATCTTTATTGTGACAACAATGGGGCCATTGCTCAGGCTAAGGAACCTAGATCACATCAACGATCCAAACACATACTTCGGTGATACCGTATCATCCGTGAGATTATTGACAAAGGAGATATACATATTTGGAGAGTCCCAATGGATAATAATGTTGCAGACCCACTGACTAAAGCTTTGTCAGATCCGAAAAATGATAGTCACACTAGTTTCATGGGTATTCAATACATCAGTGATTGGCTCTAGTGCAAGTGGGAGATTGTTAGAATTTGTGCCCTAGAGGCAATCTGTTAGATGTGAATAATAAGAACACTGTTGATGTTACATTTATTTGGAATAAAATATACTGTTATTTTATGTTTACTATGAAATATAAATATTAACATAATAGAAGTCCTTAGAATAACAATACAGATTTATATAGTTTCAAGTAAGTGACTTGAACATGAGATTATATAATATATTAAGTACTATAATTCTTAAATGTCCATAGACAAGTTTTATTGTTTATATAGGACAACAATAAAACATTGAGACTAGTATGTTGACTGACTGATGATCACATCTCATTGATCAATAATATACATGATATTAATGTCAAAACATAAATACGTATTGGAGAATAGCATATTGGGCTGACCCAACATGAGAATAACTAGGTGGAATATAAATAATAGTATCACAAGTTATTCTCATAGTGACAGTGATGTAATGGTCCTCAGACCTGAAATCATTATAATTTTATTCGAAGATATTTTGTTTGTATACCATCAAAAGTCATTCGTAATTGAGTTGACGATGAAGGTGGTTATTGGATACATCTCGAATCGAATGAAAATTATGAATGATCTAGATGGAATTTAACCCTATAATATGTGTGTATATATATATATATATATATATAGAATTATCGATGGGCCTCCTGATTGAGTGCGACTATGAAATGCATGGTCATGCTCAAATATTGATTGTTTTATATAGTTTACTCATCGATCAAGATAAATAGATTAAATTATAAAGAGGGTGATACGTTTCATGCCTTCAGTTTAATCTTGGATATACTTGTTAAAAGGGTTATATTACATTGATACACTAGTCACAAAAGGATTGTATTGAATCATTGATATTATTATAACTTGGGTAGCAGTGATGTATTACTAGATGCCGCTTACTTTTACAATTTACATATTGTTTAAATTGTTGCCGACGTTATGATAAACCTATTGGGTCACACATATGAACGTTGAATAGGGTGAGAGCCATTCAAAATAAAAGAAAATCAAAAAGGTTGAATATTTCTTCTATTTTAAATGGTGAATGGGTGAATAGGTTTTACCAAAAATCTCGTAGAGTTTTGTTATAAAAGAAAAGGGGTCGATCCCTTTTTCTTTTGATAGAAGATCACAATCAAAAAACGAGATTTAGAAAACCTAAAATCTCAATATCTTGGCTAGTACCACCTCATCCTTTCTCGATTCTGTCTGAATTTCGAGATAATCGTTCGTGGATTTCCAATAGATACACTTTTCTTCAAGCGTACGATTCGATTCAAACAAAAATAGGATTTGTTCGATTTTGCGATTCGAAGAAGAAAGGTACACGTTTTGATTCACTTTGGATTCGAAAATTTTAAACTAGGGTTGCTAAATCATGTTAATCCGCCGCACGCTGATCCAACTTTACCTTCACAACCTCTGCTCCTACGAGAGCACGTCCTATCTCTTCTTATGTTCCACGTTACCCGTAGAAGGGAACGAAAACCCTTATCACCGCCTATGATGACCAAGGTAAGGCACCCTTTGGAGGGGGGTGGAGTGTAAGCCTCTATCATCACCTATGATGGTCGGGGTAGAGAATCAAAAGAGTAAGCCTTACTTCCGCGTCTACGATGATCCGGTTTAAGCATCTAAGCCCTTATCATCACCTATGATGGTCGGGGTAAGGCGCCTTCTGGAGGGAGGTCGGGGTAAGTCCTTGAGTCCTGCTTGAGAATAACCTAGCCAAAGGGACGCATATGCCCAGGGAGTAGACAACAAAGCATGTACATCCTCTGCATTGATAATAAAAAGCCCAGAGAGTGGCTCAAGAAGCACGTCCATCCTCTGGTTCACAAATCAAACCCAAAGGGGGTAGCGAAACTTATTTCCAGAAGTGGGTTTCTAGTCTTCTATTCTAAATACCCGAACCTAGGTTGGTTAGGAGCGTTTCTTATTGCCAGAAGGGGTTTTTTGGTCTTCTACTCTAAATACCCGAATTTGGGTTGGTTTAGAGCATTTCTTATTGCCAGAAGTGGGTTTTTGCTCTTCTATTCTAAATACCCTAATCTGGGTTGGTTCGGAGCATCTATTATTGCTAGAAGTGGGTTTTGGTCTTCTGTCCTTAAATCCACGAATCTAGCATGATTCGGCACTTCTATTAGAATGCCAGAGTGAATTTCTACTCTTCTATCAAATACCCGATTTGGGTTGGTTCGGGACTCGCGTCATTAGCAGAAGTGGTTATGAACTCCTATTAAGCACCTGAATCTAGGTTATGGTTCGAAATTTCCAATTATTACCAAGGAAGCTACCATGGCATCATCTTATTAAATACCCTAACCTGGATCTCCAGAGTTTGATTCTAAACCCTGAAGAAAAGGATCAAATATTAATACTCAAAGTAATGACTTGGTTCTACTACTTGTGATCTTCCATCTTGCTCAGGGAGGTTCCCTTAACTCAATTATATATTCCAAGTCATTACTCATTATTCCAACAAAATAAGTAATATAAATAGCCACATTACTCGAAAACACAAGCACAAGGAAGAGCTTGAGTGGATCTCTTAATCGTTCCCAATAAAACCCTATGATGAAGGTTACGCTTTTCCCAAATAATTCACAAAGGAAAGATCCTGAGGAGCTTCTACTAAATAAAGTTATTGTCTCTAATACTTAAGATATGATGAACCCGTTATCCAATTATACATTTATTACTACAATACTAATGATTTCAACAGAAACAAGCGAGTTATTGCATATATCTTCTGAAGCTAACACAAGACAACGTGTTAAGTCTATGCAGAGCAGTGCAATAGAACTTTGGAAAGAGGGCCTTCTTGGCAAGGGAATCTCAGATATCAGGTGATATCCACACAATCTACAAACTTGTTTACATAATCATTTCACAAGTTATCACGTACATACTACTGCCATGGCAAGTGTTTTACATCTAAGTCACACAGACATCACGTCATAACTGTCTAGTAGAAAAGTCCTGCAATAACTAGACTTTAATCTGAGTCAGAATTCTTTAAAGTAAATTCCAAAGATGCATAACCTGCTTTTGTTTTCATTAATTCAACTTCTAATTCGTCAATTCGATGAAGTAATTTGCCTATTACTACATCTGAACTGGTTGAGGGGCTGGTTTTTAATTGATTTTGTACCCCAAGGATGGTTTTATATTTCTCCTTAAGTCGATTTTCCAGAAAGGATACTTGCTCCATTAGAGATATGTTAGCTATCCTATGAAGATAGTATGTCCTTTCCCGTCTCAAAATGGAAGCATCATTAAAAATGTCTTTTTGACCCATAGTTATCGATGACTCATTCCTAGATTGAGGGGGGGAAGTCTGGAATTGATTCCCCTATTCATAAACAAGATAAAGAACGATAACACACAAAAGCAAGTCATATAATAACGACATTAATAGTATCATGCTTGCTGAAGGAGAACTATTGCATAAACTTTGTACATACAAATTCTGAATTATGTTAACAATCATACACATCCGCAAATTAAAAGAACACAAGTTCACTTGTTAATATACTTGTTGTCCATTTTCTACATCAATATGATAGAGTTAGTCATAAGTTTTATCAAAAACTAAATTATGAGTCATGAAGGAGACAAAAGCACTTCACAAAAACACATGTAAGATTTCCTACAAAATGATCTTTCCAGGTTCATAGGGCGAGCTCATTGAAAACCCTTCTTTTAATCTAAAAGAAACGGATATAAGGCACTTATGGAAACTACACCTTTGTGGAAGCAAGGCTCTGTCATGATGTAAAGAAACTAGTCATAGAAACTAGTCATTGCTATAAACTCAAGAAGAAAGAAAGCACTTTGAAAGCGATAGCCATACCTGTGTGGCAGGAACGTCGGTTTGAATGGAAAGCACTTTCTCCTTTAGTCCAGTGGAACCATCCTTCTTAGTTGGAACTTCGACCGGGTATTGAACAGAGGGGGCACTTAAAGGGTCAATTTTAGTTCCTTCGAGAATATGTGTACCTATAGCAGCAGAAGGTGGATCACCACCATCCTTAACAGAATTAACTTGCTGACTCCCTCACCAGCACAATCACCACTTGCCTCTTCATCAACAACAGTCATGTCCTCTTCCTCGTTGTCGGAGTCATCGAGAAGCTCTTCAATGAACAAAAATTTTTCAGGCTTATCTTGTCTCTCTTCAATGCTTTGGTTCCCTGTTTAGCCAACCCAGTCCTTTTCATAACTTTACTCTGGACAGAAGGATAGGTACAAGTGAATTCGATTCCCGAAAACTTTTTGTGATTATCGAAAAAGGCGAGGAAAAGAGCATCTTTGTAATACTCCATCACATCCTTCTGAAGATGATCTTTCAAAAATTCAGATATTCTGTTGCTAGTCTCATAAATTATTCTTCTCACATTGGAAAGTTTGTCATTTACCTTCTCTAGCTTGGTGGTATGCAATCTCTGCCTACGCATTCTTAAGAATTAAAACCTACTCAAATAAGCTGTTTTTAGCCTGTTTTTCCTCCTTAAGGTAGGCCTTCATGTCTCATACTCATCGTCACTCTCTTCCTTTGCTCGAGTCAAAATGTCAACTTTTCTTTTCAAGGCATTGTTTTCCTCCCTAAGTGTGGTAATCTCAGTAGAAGATGAAGGAGCCATTCCTTTGGACAAGAGCCAACTTTTCATTACTAAGATGATATAGGAAAGATAGAGATAAGTTGGCCTACATGTGGAAATAACACGGTAAAAGAGAAACTAAGGGGGACAAACCCATACCAAAAGATGATCCTTTATAAGCTGCTGGTAGAAGTCCTCTGAGTCCAGGGGCATGGAAAGTTGTAGAGTGTAAGCAATTTTGGTAGAGGAAAGAGCTAGGTTCACGAGCTTATCAAATTCCGGGATCGATGAGGACAGATTGGAAGAACTAATTTGTTGAAAAGAGGAAGATGGAGACAAATCATGTTCTCTCGTATCAAACTCGATTGGGGCTTTGGGAATTATAGAATAATTGGCGAATTTTCCATTAGGAGTTGTCTCAAGTGAAGAATTGATATCAACTATAATCCCAGCATCAAGAATGGTGGGACTAGGGGTTATATACTCCTAGGTCATAACGGTAACATCTTCAGAAAAGCGGACGGACATGTCACGCTTTGGCCTTTTAGGCGATGGCATAGTAATGGGATCAACAAACCTCTTTGCAGCTTCAGCGTCAGATTGAGCCAAAGCGTCAAGGGTAGAAGTATCTTCAGAGATTGAAGTTTCTGATCAGAAAACAACCATATTAGAAGGATAAGAAAACTAATATATAAGAAAGTGATAAATCATATGTTTGAACAAAAACGTAGTTCTGTACAAAGTACCTGGGAATAAGGGAGATGCTGCATTAAAAGTATTGTAGACCCAGGATAAGCTTTTAGCACCAGAAAAATGGATGGGCGACTTTCCCAAAATATTCTACCCTGGAGGAAGAAGGCTAATTGGCAAAGTTTATCCATAGTGAGCACGGATGATCGATGATCTTTGTCTCAAACGTTTTTAAAATGGCTACAACAATTTGAGACTCCTCAATTAATAAAGTAACGTTTCTAGAAGAAGGATCTGAAAAGAAACGAAAGTCAAACAAAAATGTGATGTGGCATAATCATTCTTAGAAGACAGGAAGCTTACCAAGATAAACAAATTTCCCTGATATACCGGAGTGGCACCTGGCATAAGAAAACTGGTCTTTCCAGGGCTTGGACTTGCTAATGCTATCACTTTTAAGCTTCCTTATGGGTTTTTGCATGTAAGATAGGTAACTATGCACTTTTGTAGAATCATATCAGATGACGAATGAGATTAGGACTAACGGAAACCTAATTTGAATCAAGTGCCAGGATCTCAAGGCGGAGGAGAATGGTATAAGTGTTGGGTGAAAGCTGGATAGGGGCAATCCCTAGATCACACAAAAGCCTGAGCATGAAAGATGGAAAAGGAAGGAAGCCCCCAGGCTAAATATGAATCGCTGAGTATGCAAAGTACCCCTCTAGGGGATCTTGGATGGTACCGTGGGAAAAAGCTACAATAGCCTCAATACCAGATATTCCAAAACTATCAAAGAAAGTCCTTACCTCTTCTTTGTAAGTGATTAGAGATTGCTTTAGAGTAAACTCCTTCTTAGTCCATGGAACACAGAAACTGTAACACCCCACACACTTATGCGCCCGAATTTTGACAAAAATCAAAACTTGAACACATTCAAGCATTGAGCGTGTATATCCGGTACCTGCAATAAATGAGCACGAGCATATCAGCATACGATAAGATAACTCACAGCGGAAACAAAATAGGATTAACTAGTATTAACACAAGCAACTACCTATTTCAAAGTAAGCCAATTTACCAGTGCCGAGCATGAGAGAGAACGAGAACCGAAAGCCAAACTAAAACACCTATGAGAACCCAACCTTCTCTAGAAAACCTGGGGTTGTAATGAGGAGGGGTGTCAGAACAACAAAATTCTGGTGAATAGGAAATGTACAACACATATAGATTATAATACACAGATGTATCCCGTTTGATTCAATCCAAGATGTATGCCTAACACGGTTAATGATTCTAGCCTAACCATGTGAATGTTTATGCACGACTGTACTACTCTTCCCAAAGTAGTATCCTGAAGTATAATACCGAGATAAGACGTTTACGCATATTTTTGTGAAGCCTTTATACCAGAGCTTAGCTAGTTACTATATCGAGATTAGACCCCTAATTACAGAGTTTCTATATCCATATACTTTCATTTGCTTATCCTTCATCATTTATTGCTTCACTATCAATGATAAATAGGGTGGATCCTTCCTGAACGCTTAAGACCCTAGGCAGACCGATTGGTCACTTATTATTTCTCGATAATTTACCTAACGTTAACATGAACTAGAGGGCACTAGCTACGGGCCCTACTAGTTAAGGCTTCCGTCATTCATGCATATACCCTTGCCCCACATAAGGTGAGAGACGGTATTTTATCATTCGCTATACCTTCTAACTGACCTTATTAGATAACCCCCTTAGTCGCTTATTACTTCCCGTAGGATAGGTAGCTATATCTGACGTTTTTAGTTTCCAGGGGTAGGCCCACACACACCTACCATTTAAGAGCCCTAAACTGAAAGACCTATTCCTAAGTGGACTCCTCAATCGTAGCCACTTAAGACCCAGGAAGCGGACTATACGTGAAGGTTATTGGTTCGTACCCCATTTTCCTTTAATACTTTTCGCCTTTTGGGATAAGCGGGCTACGTTATTAAGTCATTCATGTTTAGTCCCTCTACACGGAAATGCTATACGTACATGATTCATTATCGTCACAGGTTTAAGTGGTTAATAATATTTTACATTATTAACCTACTACGTCCAGCTCTATTTTTTATTATAAGTTTTATATTCATTAATGTAGATAAGGAAGACTATATCCCCTTTTTTCCTAGGGTATTTACTTGATTTCTTCCCTAATTTGGACTTAGTATTTAAAGGTCAATCAATATCCATTAATCCCCCGTTGACACCCATTTTCTTTTATTTTTATTTTTATTGCCTTTTATAACCATAACGTCATATTTTCCTAATGCAACTATTTATCAATCCCAAGGTATCTATATTGTTGTACCCCTACAGACAATTACTATTCTTATTTATTTATTGATTGACAGTCATATATATATATGTATGTATGTATATGTATATACCAAGCCACTCACATTAAGTTGACTACTTGTGGATGCTGGATTTGTCGATCGGCTCCGGGCAGACTTCTACCACAAGTTAAACTTAACCTCATGCCTAAGTACATTTAAATCTACACATTAGATCCCTCATATTAAGCTGACTACCCGTGGTTGCTGGATTTATCGGTCGGTTCCGGGCAGGCTTATACCACAAGTTGAGCTTAACATCGTATTCAAACGCGGTTATAATTCAAATGCCCAAATTTGAGCTGTACAACATTTATCCTAATTAATTTTAGGAATTTTAACCATTTACCTATTATATTAATTTCCCCAATCAACATTAGTCATAGTTGTTATTTATTGATTTTGCGGTCCTATTTGTAGCAATTAATTATATTGGTTGCTACAAATGGCCACCACAATTATATTAATTCAATATGGATTTCATTTACATATAATTCCATAATTGAACCTTATCCAAACATTCAAGCATTCCATACAATGTATATTTTACCGTTTTACGCTGATTTGGATGGATAATATGTATATATTTATATTTTATGTTTTCATGCGGTCAACGTAGTAGTTATTATTATTATTATTATTATCGTTTTAAGTTAATAATTTGGTTTTATCAATAATCAAACATTCCTTTTTTGCATTCAATCTTGCCAAAAGGTTTCAAATCTCACAAAAGACCGTTAGCCATAATCATTGTAAATAATGCCTAATTAATGGAATTGACATATTTCCAAATCACAAGAAATATATGTAAATATATAATTTGGATTAGTCGATGCAAATTAATGCGCAAATATATATATATGTACGTTTGCTCTACTTTTCCTATTTAATCCTTTTTATCATATTTCTTGTGATAATGCCTTTTTTCAAAAGGAGGAAAATGACATATTTACAACGATTAAGCCAAAACCCAACAATATTGAATACAACCAGGCATATTTCTTTAATATTACAATCACATAATTTACTAATTGCATTTTCTTACACAAATTCATATATGTTATTATTCAACACTGAACTAAAAATCTGGAATTTAACTGCATTTAATTAGTGTTCAACGAGACTGATTTCTAGATCTATAGTACTATGCAACAACTACAACATATTTTACAATGTAACTGTAGGAACATGTGTGAACAAGTTTAAGGATCCTACAATTGATATTAAGCCTAACTACAACGTACAATGCACAAGTTTTAACAATGTTTATAATCAGATATGAAGGTTGCCAATCAAATTATAATAATTAAATAACATATCTGATAGAAATAGGCATAAAAATTTAGATCTAATTCAACATTATTATAATTGTATTCGTAAATTTCCCACTCAGCTTATAGCCTCCAAATCCAAAATTCTAACCCTTTAGGCCTACAATCCCCAAATTCTTATAAATCTACAATTTATGTGGAAAGAGGAAAATTCCAGATATGTAGAGATGAAGAAAAAAGGACGAGAGTGGAGAATCTGATTTCTAGCGTCAACTTGCATTATTTTCCACTAGATCTGCTAATTCTTTCAATTTCATATGAATTGGATTTGATTTATTTGTATTAATATATTTTTATTTTAGAAATTGGGTTTGGAGAAGGAGGAAAATGGTAGAGCTCCGCTGCCACTGCAGATTTGTGTGAAAAAGAATAAGGCCTTACCCCTTTATTTATAGGGTTGGAATTGGCTTGAACCATTGGATTAGTTTTATATCCGTCCATCTGTATTTATATTATAAACCAAACCCTAAAATACCAGCCGTCACTAGGCAAACTGACGCTCAGTAGGTCAACCGTCGGTCGACCGCTTTGGTCGACCGCCTGGGCCATTAGATTCCCAGATCGGCTAGTTATACAAGGTATAATATTTTTTTAATTCTGATTTACTTATTTTCCATCTATTTATGTAATTGATCCGTAACTTTTTTGTACGAACCCCGTTCACGAAATCCAAACAAGAAAGTTGATCAGAGTTCCGAAACGAACGCATCAGTTAAAGTTTCGTGGCCAAATTCCATCATTTGCAGAAATTTTTATTTTTTTGAGATTCTAATAATTAATTTATATCGGCAAAATTTTGGGTTGTTACATTCTTCCCTCCTTAAAAGGAATTTCATCCCAAAATTATGACGCCTATAATCCTATTTTACACAACTAATTTGTGTGCATCCACTTTGCAACCATGTGTATATATGCATGGTGTACTGTAACAACCCGAATTCTGACAGACAGATTTTTTTTTCAAAATTCTAATACATCGAAACTCGTGCTGGTTGCTCCGGTATCCTGTAGAAAAGACAAAGATATAAAATATATTAGAGCTCGGAAAACATCTCACAACAAAATGGATAAAATATAGTTAATATAATCAAAATATAGCCTTACCCTTGTAATAATACTGCCTAGCTAGTATCCAAAGAAATCATATCTCTACCATATATCTAACCTGCGAGTATGTTATGAGGAGGGGGTCAGAACACAAAACCTAGTGATTGGATTTAAACTATATATTTTGGATAACCTTACATATACCCTTCAATCGCATTTTCTTATTTATTAGGTTACTTGGGTTAACAGAACTCAAGGCTTACACACATGTCGTACCCATCTACTTCCCAGTGGACTAATCTAATACAGTGTATATGTAGCTATCCCCAATATTGAGGTACACCCCCATGGTACCCCACTCGCACGGTCTCCACCATAATGCCACAGAAATGTACGCAGTCTCTCATCACTACTACAAAAGTGGGCATATTCAACGCTATTTTGTTGTGGCCGTAGATCCAAAAAGCATTGCCGAAGGCCCTTTTTTCAAATAGGCAGCACCAGGGGGAGCGGCATCCACGGCCGTTGCATTAGCCATCTAAGGCAACGCTTTTGCCCATCTATGGCCACAGACAGAAAGCGTTGCCTTAAGTAGAGCTTTTTCCCTATTGCAACAGTGTATGCATGTAATGCAATAACATACAGCATTGCCTTAAGTAGAAGCCAGAGCCTGGCTTCCAGGTCATGATAGCGGGGTCCACATGGACTTTCCACGTCAGCTGCCAACGTGTCACATGCCACGCCAGCTCGCCACGTCAGCTGCACATGTGTCACATGCCACGTCAGCTTTCCACGTGGCACCACGTAAGCTGTGGGCCCCACGTGCCGTACCATTGTGGAATTAATAATATTACATTTAATGCAACACCACAGCACAGTCTAATGCAACACCACAGCACAGTCTAACGCAACACCACCGCATAGTCTAACGCAACACCACGGTACAGTCTAACACAACAGCACGGCACAGTCTAACGCAAAACCAGA
>JASFAX010002969.1:0-44056 GCA_030737875.1 Allium sativum | reverse complement strand
GCTTTTTTAAGTATGGGGCGAGCGTTAGCATGTCGGAGTGCTAGCGCCATTTGGTATTATGGCTAGCCGAAGTGAATGGGTTACGCCACGTACCGCTTTCACAGACGTCGTGGGCGTGCCCCCGCGATTCCCTTACGATTCATGGATCGTGTCGGCGACAATCGGAGGTTGGGCTCCCGCCGCATTATACAGGTCATGATCTAGTCCTGGACTTTGGAGCCTAGCGCACCTTCTTGGCGGAAGGCCTTTGGCAATCTGGGAGTCTCCAACTTCGGTTGCATGATGTTGTGGAAGTCAGCTGAATTGAACTTGGGCCCAGTTGGATGTTAGAAGCGTAGGTGATAAGTACGGACTCATAGCAGTTTGAGTCCGCCCAACGGAGGCTTGAGCGTCAAAGCCGGGGATGGCCGGGATGACGCGTTCCCCTTTGGTGGCGACCCGGATATTGCAGAGATTAGAGGTCAGTCGTGCCTTCATGGGATGACCGGGATGACTCATAGCAGTTTGACATGTGGTGTGTTGGAGTGTCAGGGCCACTCAGATTTGCGTGTGATCCTAGTGAATGGATAATTCCTGGAGTGTACTGATGGATGACACCTACGATCTCTGACCCATTTTCGAAAGAAAGCAGTTGATTTCCATTGCCCATAGTGGCACTGGTGCCCCTAGTGCTGACGTCCAAGTTAGGAGTCGGATGATTGACAGGAAGGTCCTGTTGGATTCCAACTGGAGGGGCCACATTGAGCGTAATTCTGACTCATGAAACAATGGGAGGAGTACCATCCAAAGCTGCGCGCGTTGGTGCTTGAGCAACATTTCCAACTGCAAAGCCTGACCAATCGAAGCACATCGAGTTGGAGCGATGTCGGGATTAGGGGTGCCCCCGAGTGTAGCGGGACCAACACCATTCCGAGGAGTGGCGTCAGCTACTCGGTTAGTTCGCGGGGTTGCCCCCAAGTCCCGAGTCGATGGTGGAGGAGCATTGGTACTTGCCTCCGTAATGCATGCTTGGCCAGTCGGATCTGAAGTGCTTCTTATCATGTCTTCAATTCTGGCGAGAAAGGTATTGAAAGCTCTTTCCTACCGCTCGAGTTAAGCTTTCAAATCGGTGGTAGGATTATTGATTGTTATTTTGACGCCCCCCCTCCCCGAGTGATGTAATTCGATGGAGGTATGGTTTTGGTATAGCTGTCGAGTTTGGGCGAGCTGATGTGCACCCGGATTCGGAAGCACTTTGGTCCGACGAGCTGCTGGAAGAGCAGGACTCTTGTTGCGAGTGGCGATAGTTGGGCTCTTCTGAGTTGATGGTTGGTTACACGGTCCCGGTTTGTCACCGTGTTCCTTGGCCGTAAGTGATGATGGTTCGATCATCATCTCTTTTCTGTCATTGTTGTTGTCGCCATTGTAATGTTAGAGCGGATGGCTATGTTTTTAATGAGACTGAACTTTCTTCCTTGACGTGGGCCCTTAGCTTCGAAAGGATAAATTTCCGATGCGGTGCGCCGTGAGCGGGCGCGGTTCTAGGCAAGCTGAAGTAGGATGACGATGCGACGACCTTTTTTTTGTTGGCGCATAAGGTTGATGTTGATCTTCAATGCCTAGCGCGAGAGTTGCATTCTCATATTTCTTATTAAGTGTGTGAATCTGTGCTTGAGCCGTAGGAGCTTCGGGGTCCACAAGTGGAAGAAGATCCGTTTCGAAGTGGGTCCTCCGCCGCTCGGGGAGGGTGAGAGGTACCAATGTCAATTGTGGCCAATGGGGATGAGCGTTAGGTTTTGCCGGAATTTTGCTCAACACTGGCGAGAGTCATGATGCTCTTCGGACGTACTGCTCAAGGCGCTTCTCGCGGATAAGCTTTTCGATTACGTCTTTAAATTGACGGCAATTATTGGTATTGTTCCCGTACATGTCGTGGTATCGACAGTACTTGCCGGTCTTCCTCTCATGATTAGTGGATTCCTTGTTGTAAGGCTTCTTGTATTGGAGCGCATTGCACATTTCCCGGTAGATTGTTTCCAAGTCTTCATTCAGCAGGGTGTAGATCTCGTACGTCCTGTGAGAGCCAGACTTCTTGGGTTCCGTAGGAACTTGGCCGTTGTTGCGGCTGCCTTGCCTACTGTTATTCAGCCTTTGTTTGTAGGGACATGCCCCCTTGTCCTTACCAAAGAGCTTCGCTATCTGTTTCCCTTTGATGTTGTCATTTATGGTATCCGCATGTGGATTGTTGGGAAGACCGGCCCTGGGGTGTCGGTTTTGTCTCGCCTCTTCTTGACATAAGTATTGCCTAACCTTTTCATGGAAAGCATCGAGGCTTTTTGGCTGCTTTCGATCGATCCATGCCCCCGAATTCGGAAGTAGGGAGGACACCTTTGGCTAGTTTACAGAGTACGGTGCAAGGATCTGGATCCTTGACCTCGGCGAGTGTGACATTGAACCGGGAGAGGTAGCTTTTGAGCGACTCGGCGGGTCCTTGGCATAGGTTAGACAAGGTGAGGGCATTCTTCGGAGTCGGGATGTGCACTCTGAATTGCTTGACCAGTTCTGCTTCTAATTGGCCGAAGTTGTTAATGGAATCGAGTGGGAGGCGAGGGAACCATAACAAAGCGGTTCCTGATAAGAAGACTGCGAAGCACTTGAATTTGACTGGATCATTGCCCCGGCTCGAGTCTATTTGCCATTCATATTGATTTAAGAAGGTATAGGGGTCGGTTGTGCCATCATAGAGCGGCATCTGTGGCATGTTGAAGCGGCGTGGCTATTCAGCTTCATTTACCCTCCTGGTAAAGGGGTTGCGCCTAATGTGTGCTTCCCATGAATCATGCATGTTTCCTCGCCTCTCCCTCATGATCCTTCGGACCATGTCGGGAAGGTATGTTGGATGGGGATCCACCATCGGGACCCATGGGTTTTGGCAAGGTTCTGAGGTCCTATTGCGAGGGCGTTTCCTATGATGGACGTCCGGATTGTCTTCCTCTATGTCCTCGACATCTATAATCGGATCTTGATGAAGAGCGGATTGATGCAGATCCTGTTCTGGAAGAGTGCGAGCCATTGGAATAGCGGGCCCATCATCCTGATTAGCGGTCATTGAGTTGTGTCAAGGAAGAGGTTGGTTCGTAGGATCTGGTCCGTCATTGATAATCAAGCGAGAGCGGTCTCGGTACTGTGCCCCCTCGCTATATGTGACTGTAGTTCGGTCGCCATAGCCGCTCCCATTGTGACGGCCCGCCTCTCACCAACCGACATTTACTCCAAAAGTGCGCTGTACACATGCCCAGTTAGCACGGAACGGGTCGTCAGAAGGAAAAGGAAGAAGGAAATGAACGTACAAGGAACCTGTAGAATGTCTCACAGCGCATAGAATAAAATATAATAATAACATACTTGACATAAAACAGGAGAGACAGTGCATAAGCTAAACATCCGAACTAAGCATCATAGCAGCGGAAATCCAAAATATAGCTTATTACAACTTTCAAACTGTCTCAAAGCAAAAGTAAGATAAAGGAGGTACACTACTAATGCCCAAGTAGCGACCACCAACAACACAGGGAGAATGTATATATATATATATATATATATATATATATATATATATATATATCATACGTGGAGCCTCCTGCCCGCCTCCGAATCAGCTACTCGCGCACCACTAGCTAACCTGTCTCTAGTCTGCTCGTGTGAGCACCCAGAGTAATAAGAGGAGACATAAAACTCTGGGTCAGACATAAAGCCTGGTATGAGCGATAAGCATATAAAGTGAACAATAACAGGTAGACTAAAACATACCTGAACCTGGACCAGCAACCAAAGAGTTAGCACTACATACTGTACAACACTCTAAGGTACCATATCAAACAGTGTAAAGATACGGAGGTGGGGGAGGTGTGCATGTCATAACGATGGCAGACAATCAAGCATAGCATCCATCCTCACATCTCTCACTCAGTGCGTAAAGCATACGATGTTCACCACTTCGATCACCCAACATACCTTGCTACGATCACTTTGCCCCATGAAGTCATAAATGGCTTCACTGCACTGATAACGTAGCCACAAATCCCTTGCTATGTCCACTTTGCCCTATGGAGTCACAATGACCCCACTGCACTGGCTCATAGTCTTACTACGCATCACTTTGCCCCTCGAGTCGTAATGACTCTACTGCACTGATAACGTAGTCTTGCTACCATCACTTTGCCCCTCAGGTCATAATGACCCTACTGCACTGATAAGTAGCCCATCATCCAATTTTTAGTGGTGAATCGAAGTTATGAACGTCGATAACTCCTTAGCACACGTCCCGCAGCAAAGTCCAACCATGAAGTGAACTTATTGGTTCCCAACTGGATCCTGAGCTCTAACTTCCCACATCGGACTACCTTTGCATCTCGGGTTATTGGTCAATACTGGGTCGGGTCGGGTTCCTCCTCAAGCCATCGGTTCGGGTATCCTCCATCTATTCAGGTCGGGTCTTCTTCTGGTGCGGTTCGGGTCGGGTGTCCTCCATCGGTTCGGGTCGGGTATTTCTCCTCGGTTTGGGTCGGGTGTCGTTCCCCTCCCGTTCGTGCTTCCGCTCCGATCCGCCTCCTCATCCTTCACATGCTCCTATCCGATCCATCTTCGTGCTTCCGCTCCGATCCGCCTCCTCATCCTTCACATGCTCCTATCCGATCCATCTTCGTGCTTCCGCTCCGATCCGTCCTCCTTAATCCGATCCGATCCCAGTTCAGTTAGCGTGGCCTTCCTTTTTGCCACTTTTCCCAAGTGTCAGGTTCCGATCCGATCGAATCCTTTGCCCAGTTCAACATGTCCGATCCGAGCCCTATATCCGATCCGATCCGAACCCTGCACTGTTTTCTGAAACTGTTTCAGCAAGTGTTTACGCCATTCGACGACGTTTTCGACCATTCTAACTATTGAAACCAATCACAAAGCATTTCATACAGTCATAGCAACATGTATAATCAACCACAAACATCAAAACATCAACATGATAGGTTAAAATGGATCAAACATACCCAAAATCCCACATTTCCCCTTAAGCATGTTTAGGTGAAACTAATGATAGGATTAGCAAAACTTAACCAAATTAACCCAAATTCATATCAGAGGTCTAAAACATCATTTAGGAATTTATGAACATTTTTCCCGAATTTTATCATGCTTAAATTCGCTAATTAACACTAATTACCCTTAACTAGCCATAATTAGTGTAAAACTATGCAAATCACTCACCTTAGCCACAAATAAACTAAGATCTGAAATAAATCTCTGATTTGATGTGAATCCTAATGCTAACCAGCAACTCCAATGTTGCTTTGGTGTAGATCTTCCTTGATTAGAGGTTGTTAAGCCAAATCCTTGACCAAAAGATGATTTGGAGGTGATTTAGAGGTTGGAGGCCATTTTTAGGGTTCCTTGGTGATAAGTGGAGGCTAGAAATCTGAAATGGAATGATCCTCTATCTCATTTCAGGCTTCCCATAACCCTAATCCCGAAATGGGTTATGGGCCTATCCACTAATCACCCGATTTGGCCCGGTTAAGCAGTCAGCCATATCTCCCAAACGGTAAGTCCGTTTGACCATTATGACCACTCTACGGAAAGGTAAACCATCAAACGAATCTAATGGAAGTGGTTTTAGGTCAAAATTCCTTTCCAATCAAAAGTTATGGCCAAAACAGTACTAACTAGGGGCAAAATGGTCATTTAAAAATCGACAAAAATCATAAACATGGGAAATGACTCTAATGGATGTTTCCCAAAGTTACATGACTATACGACTTCATACGGGAAAGAAATAAATATTCTACAATCCCCCGATGCGTAGAATGCGGGTCATTACACTCTCCCCCCCTTAAGAAATTTCCCCTCGAAATTCCCTAATCAAAACACATACAAAGGTCCCGCATGCCTATCAATCATAAAACAACAATCAAACATGCAAAACAAGCTAAACAAGTCTACCCTAGCATGCGGAAAAACTAAGTTACGAAGTAAGTCTTACCAGGCAAAGAGTTCTGGATATGCCTTCCTAATGCTCTCCTCTGTCTCCCAAGTACAATCATTCTCGTCCTCGTCCCACTGAACCTTGACTAGCTTCACCGCCTTCCTTCGAAGTTGCTTCGTATCGTGCCCCACAATACGAATCATCTTGCGGTTCCCAACCGCCTCGGGTTCTACTTCGAAGTCCTCTAACTGATCAGGTGAAATAGTCATATCTGAGTCGTGAACGAACTTCCTTAGTTGGGAAACATGAAATACATTGTGAACTCCCGCCATCTTCTCTGGTAAGCCAACTCTATACGCCAAATTCCCGACTAGTTCAAGAACAGGGAATGGGCCAACAAATCTTGGTGCTAACTTGCCTCTCCTGCCAAATCGTATCACGCTCTTCAACGGAGAGATCTTGACAAACACCAAGTCACCAATGGAGAATTTTAAGTCCCTTCTCCTCTTATCAGCATAACTCTTCTGCCTATCTTGGGCAACTTTCATTCATTGTTGAATGATCTTAATCTTATCGGAAGTTTCTCTCACCACATCTGGTCCAAGCATAAACTTCTCGCCAGTCTCTATCCAACATGATGGCGAGTTGCATGGTCTTCCGTACAAAGCTTCATATGGGGCCATACCGATACTGGATTGGTAGCTATTATTATATGCAAACTCTACTAGATGCAAATGGTCATCCCACGATCCACCAAAATCCAATATACAAGCTCTCAAAAGATCCTCCAATATACGATTCACCCTCTCCGTCTGACCGTCGGTCTGAGGATGATATGCGGTACTGAGATGTAATCCTGACCCTAGAGCCTCTTGTAAGCTTTTCCAAAATCCACTAGTGAACAACGGGTCTCGGTCACTCACAATGCTTTTGGGTACTCCATGAAATCTCACTACCCACTTCATATACAATTCTGCCAACTTGGTTGCCGTTCTGGTTGATTTGACTGGTATAAATCTTGCGCTCTTAGTCAATCGATCCACAATTACCCAAATGCTATCATATCCTGATCTAGTCCTTGGTAACCCATCGATGAAATCCATCGAGACTTGCTCCCATTTCCATTCGGGAATTTCTAATGGTTGCAACAAACCACTAGGTTTCTTTTGCTCAGCTTTAACTAGCTGGCAATTCATGCATTTGGATATAAACTTCCCAACGTCTCTTTTCATCCTTTCCCGGTAGTAAGTCTGCTTCATGTCTCGATACATCTTATTACCACCGGGATGTATGGTTAGTTTTGAGTGATGACATTCTCTAAGCACTTCATCTCTCAAACCATTCACGTTGGGCACAACTAGTCTTCCATTCTTCCGAAGCCATCCATCTCGATCAAGCCCATACATATTCATCTCCCCACCGTCGATGTCCATCTCTAACTTGGAGATGATTCCCAATAGATTAGGATCGCCCCTCTGGCTGGAACCAATCCGCTCTATCAAAGTGGGTCTGATCGTCAAACTAGCTAGCATGACTGGGTCCAATTCGCACTTTGGTCTGAAATCAAACCCCGCGATATACTCCAGTTGCTTCCATTCACGAAACATTGCCCCTAAGCTGGCATGTCTCCTACTCAAGGCATCGGCTACCGCATTACCCTTCCCAGGTGTGTATGCGATATCAAAATCATACGAAGCCAAGAACTCTAACCATCTCTGTTGACGGAGATTCAGATCTTTCTAAGAGAAGAGATATTTCAACGATTTATGATCGGTAAACAACTCAAATCTTTCTCCCAAGAGATAGTGTCTCCACATCTTCAGCGCAAACACGATCGCTGCTAATTCCAAATCATGGGTAGGATACTTCTTCTCATGCGGCTTTAGCTGTCGACTAGCATAAGCTACAACCCTACCTCTTTGCATCAATACAGCACCCAGTCCGGTACCACAAGCATCCGTGTATACCGTCATCTCTTCATTCCCTTTAGGAATGACTAACACTGGCGCACACGTCAACTTCTCCTTTAGACTCTTGAAGGCATCCTTACACACTCCGTCCCAGACGAAGGACTGATTCTTCTTAGTCAATTGAGTCAACGGTGCTGCTATCTTGGAGAAGTCCTGGATATTCTTACGATAATATCCAGCTAACCCCAAGAAACTTCTTACATCTGTTGCATTCTTGGGCGTAGGCCAATCCTGTACCGTAGCCACCTTCACAGGGTCCACGGCAATACCACTCTCTAAAACAACATGACCCAAGAATCTCACTTCCCTTCTCCAAAAATGACACTTAGAGAATTTCGCTTTCAATTGGTGTTTCCTCAACACCTCCATCACTATCCTCAAGTGTCCCTTGTGCTCCTCCCTTGTCCTTGAATAAACAAGGATATCATCCACGAACACAAGAACAAACTATTTCAACTGATCTCTGAATACTCGATTCATAAGATCCACAAAATAGGCTGGTGCATTGGTCAACCCAAATGGCATGACCAACCACTCATAAAATCCAGACGGCGTCCTGAATGCCGTTTTCGGAACACTCTCATTTGCTACTCGAAGCTGATGAAATCCTGTCGCGAGGTCCAACTGGGAGAACACTCTAGCTCCTTCCAACTGATCAAACAAATCATTTATCCGCGGTAGAGGATACTTATTCTTCCTCGTCACTTTATTCAACTCGCGATAGTCCACACACAAACGAAGGGAACCATCTGCCTTAGTGGAAAACACAACTGGTGCTCCCCACTCGGAGACACTCCTTCTAATAAATCCCTTCTTCAAAAGATTGCTGACTTGCACCCCGAGCTCTCGCTTCTCTCTTGGTGCCATACGACGAAGTGGCATCACTATAGGTCTGGCATCTTTCACTAAATCAATACGGAACTCAATCTCTCGGTGTGGTGGAAGCCCGGTCACCTCCTCGAAGACGTCCGGATACTGGCCAACCACAGGCACATCTGACAACTCATCCTGCGGGATGTCGAGGGAATTTACAAAACTAGCCATAACCCCCTCACTAGTTAGACTACCAAACACTACCCTCCGCCCATCATCCGCCCTCACTGTCACCAAAAAGCCCTCACAGTCTACCACCACCCCGTATCTTTGGAGCCAATCGACTCCCAATATAATGCCATACCCAGTAAAGCCCAAAACAAAGCAATCACAAACAAACATACATCCATGACTCGATAAGACCAAATTCCTGCAAATCATACTAAGGCTAGTCGAACCACCAATCGGGTTCGTCACAACCAATGGTCTATCGACTATCTCGGGTTCCAGTCTCAACCTATCTATCAGGTCACTAGATATGAAGGAACGGGAAGCCCCAGTATCAAATAAAACTCGAACTGGTATATCATAAATAGAAAGCATACCTTGAATAACAACATTCTTTCCTTTCTCCGCCGCAGTTGGGGCATTCGACGAAGAAGGAACAACATCAATAGCATATGCTTTCACAATTTGCTTCTCCTTAAGAGGTTGCGGACACTTATCCTTATGATGTCCCACTTGACCACAGTTGTAGCACTTCCTTTCCGCTGGCTTGGCCCGACATTCTTTAGCATAATGGCCCTTCTTACCACAGCTGAAGCACTCCACATCCTTCTTTCTCTTTTTCTGGCCACCCTTAGATTGGTCCTGCTTCCTCTTATTCTGAGAGTTATTCTTGCCTCCACCGCCTGCTTGCGGCTTTGGTCCGTCTGCAGATGCAGCCTCAGTCTTTGACTTAGGGTAAAGACTCTCTGATCTCAAAGCTTTCCCCACAATCGATTCAAAAGTCTCATCGATGTGATTGATAAGCCTTTCCCCCAAGTATGCATCCAAACCAGTAATGAGCTTCTCATTCTTCTTCTCAGGAGTATCAATGAGAGACAGTCCATACTTCGACAAAGTGTCGAACTCAGCAATATAATCAGAAACTGCCCTTCCGTTCTGCTTGAGTTCCAAGAACCTCTTAAACAACACTGACTTCTGGGCAGCTGGAATAAACTTCTCGCTAAAGCGAGCCTTGAACTGATCCCAAGTAACCTGATCCTCTGGAGTAGCTGTTCTAATGGCATTCCACTAATTCATCGCTCGCCCTTGCAGCTGACGAGACGCTAGCCTTCTCTTCATCGCATCCTCAAGACCCAAGTCATCGAAGATACGATCACAGCTATCCATCCAATCTTGAACATCCGTGGCCGACTCCGTTCCGCGGAACGGCTTTCCACCAAGATTAGTGTAATCCTTGCACAACTTGGCGAAATCGACCCTAGGTGCCTGCACTACTGGGCCAACACCAACTCCGGGATAGGGAACTGCCCCTTGCACTTCTCTAAGCATGTCTCTCATGAGGTTAGTAAACATAGCCCTCATGTCAGCGGCATTCCCTTGGTTGGTCCCTCTACCCGCACCCCTCGTGTCTCGGCTCATCGTCAATCTGAAAAAGGGAAACGATTAACGACCCCATAGTGGTGCTAGTGCAGTGCGACTTCATTCTTATACTACTAATAGTATATATATATATATATATATATATATATATAGCTTTTGAAAACTAAAGTGATCACAAATACGCGCTCTCATATACGTACTATCTCTCCCTGGTGTCTTTCCCTAGGTTAACTACGCAACCTAGAGCTCTGATACCAAGTGTGACGGCCCGCCTCGCACTAACCGACATTTACTCCAAAAGTGCGCTGTACACATGCCCAGTTAGCACGGAACGGGTCGTCAGAAGGAAAAGGAAGAAGGAAATGAACGTACAAGGAACCTGTAGAATGTCTCACAGTGCATAGAATAAAATATAATAATAACATACTTGACATAAAACAGGAGAGACAGTGCATAAGCTAAACATCGGAACTAAGCATCATAGCAGCGGAAATCCAAAATATAGCTTATTACAACTTTCAAACTGTCTCAAAGCAAAAGTAAGATAAAGGAGGTACACTACTAATGCCCAAGTAGCGACCACCAACGACACAGGAAGAATGTGTATATATATATATATATATATATATATATATATATATATATATATATATATATATATATCATACGTGGAGCCTCCTGCCCGCCTCCGAATCAGCTACTCGCGCACCACCAGCTAACCTGTCTCTAGTCTGCTCGTGTGAGCACTCAGAGTAATAAGAGGAGACATAAAACTCTGGGTCAGACATAAAGCCTGGTATGAGCGATAAGCATCTAAAGTGAACAATAACAGGTAGACTAAAACATACCTGAACCTGGACCTGCAACCAAAGAGTTAGCACTACATACTGTACAACACTCTAAGGTACCATATCAAACAGTGTAAAGATATGGAGGTGGGGGAGGTGTGCATGTCATAACGATGGCAGACAATCAAGCATAGCATCCATCCTCACATCTCTCACTCAGTGCGTAAAGCATACGATGTTCACCACTTCGATCACCCAACATACCTTGCTACGATCACTTTGCCCCATGAAGTCATAAATGGCTTCACTGCACTGATAACGTAGCCACAAATCCCTTGCTATGTCCACTTTGCCCCATGGAGTCACAATGACCCCACTGCACTGGCTCATAGTCTTACTACGCATCACTTTGCCCCTCGAGTCGTAATGACTCTACTGCACTGATAACGTAGTCTTGCTACCATCACTTTGCCCCTCAGGTCATAATGACACTACTGCACTGATAAGTAGCCCATCATCCAATTTTTAGTGGTGAATCGAAGTTATGAACATCGACAACTCCTTAGCACACGTCCCGCAGCAAAGTCCAACCATGAAGTGAACTTATTGGTTCCCAACTGGATCTTGAGCTCTAACTTCCCACATCGGACTACCTTTACATCTCGGGTTATTGGTCAATACTGGGTCGGGTTCCTCCTCAAGCCATCGGTTCGGGTCGGGTATCCTCCATCTATTCGGGTCGGGTCTTCTTCTGGTGAGGTTCGGGTCGGGTGTCCTCCATCGGTTCGGGTCGGGTATTTCTCCTCGGTTCGGGTCGGGTGTCATTCCCCTCCAGTTCGTGCTTCCGCTCCGATCCGCCTCCTCATCCTTCACATGCTCCTATCCGATCCATCTTCGTGCTTCCGCTCTGATCCGTCCTCCTTAATCCGATCCGATCCCAATTCAGTTAGCGTGTCCTTCCTTTTTGCCACTTTTCCCAAGTGTCAGGTTCCGATCCGATCGAATCCTTTGCCCAGTTCAACATGTCCGATCCGAGCCCTATATCCGATCCGATCCGAACCCTGCACTGTTTTCTAAAACTGTTCCAGCAAGTGTTTACGCCATTCGATGACGTTTTCGACCATTCTAACTATTGAAACCAATCACAAAGCATTTCATACAGTCATAGCAACATGCATAATCAACCACAAACATCAAAACATCAACATGATAGGTTAAAATGGATCAAACATACCCAAAATCCCACATTTCCCCTTAAGCATGTTTAGGTGAAACTAATGATAGGATTAGCAAAACTTAACCAAATTAACCCAAATTCATATCAGAGGTCTAAAACATCATTTAGGAATTTATGAACATTTTCCCGAATTTTATCATGCTTAAATTCGCTAATTAGCACTAATTACCCTTAACTAGCCATAATTAGTGTAAAACTATGCAAATCATTCACCTTAGCCACAAATAAACTAAGATCTGAAATAAATCTCTGATTTGATGTGAATCCCAATGCTAACCAGCAGCTCCAATGTTGCTTTGGTGCAGATCTTCCTTGATTAGAGGTTGCTAAGCCAAATCCTTGACCAAAAGATGATTTGGAGGTGATTTAGAGGTTGGAGGCCATTTTTAGGGTTCCTTGGTGATAAGTGGAGGCTAGAAAACTAAAATGGAATGATCCTCTATCTCATTTCAGCCTTCCCATAACCCTAATCCCGAAATGGGTTATAGGCCTATCCACTAATCACCCGATTTGGCCCGGTTAAGCAGTTTTTCACCCTCCAAACCTTATTTCAGCCATATCTCCCAAACGGTAAGTCCGTTTGACCACTATGACCACTCTACGGAAAGGTAAACCATCAAACGAATCTAATGGAAGTGGTTTCAGGTCAAAATTCCTTTCCAATCAAAAGTTATGGCCAAAACAGTACCAACTAGGGGCAAAATGGTCATTTAAAAATCGACAAAAATCATAAACATGGGAAATGACTCTAATGGATGTTTCCCAAAGTTACATGACTATACGACTTTATACGGGAAAGAAATAAATATTCTACGATCCCCCGATGCGTAGAATGCAGGTCATTACACCCATTGCCGTTAGCGTAGCCATTGTCGAGAGTGTTGGTGCAAACGACGATGTTGTTGATGAGACTAAACCTTCTTCTTTGTCCGCGTGAGGCGGAGTCGAGGTCCGCAGGAGGCGGAGTCGGGGTCGAGGTCCGCGGAAGGCGGAGTCGAGGCTGAGGTCCGCGGGAGGCGGAATCGAACCACGGGTTCCGCGGGAGACGGAGTCGAGGCCGAGTGAGGCAGAGTCAAGGTTGAGGTCCGTGGGAGGCGGAGTTGAGGCCGAGTGAGGCGGAATCGGGGCCGAGGTCCGCGCGAGGCGGAGTCGAGGCCGAGGTCCGCGCGAGACGGAGTCGAGCCTCGAGGTCCGCGGTAGGCGGAGTCGAGCCACGAGGTCCGCGGTAGGCGAAGTCGAGCCTTGAGGTCCGCAAGAGACGGAGTCGAGGCCGAGTGAGGCGGAGTCGAGGTCGATGTCCGCGGGAGGCGGAGTCGAGCCATGAGGTCCGCAGGAGACGGAGTCGAGGCCGAGTGAGGCGGAGTCGAGGTCGAGGTCCGTGGGAGGCGGACTCGAGGCCGAGTGAGGAGGAATCGGTGCCGAGGTCCGCGCGAAGTGGAGTCGAAGACGAGGTCCGCGGGAGGTGGAGTCGAGCCTCGAGGTTCGCGGGAGGCGGAGTCGAGCCACGAGGTCCGCGGTAGGCGGAGTCGAGCCATGAGGTCAGAAGGAGGCGGAGTCGAGGCCGAGTGAGTCGAGGCCTTCTATTTCTCAGTGAAAGCACCAAATGTTGATGGTAAAAAATGTCGCAAACACCAAAGATTCCAAATTACTAGGAATTATAAATATGGTCGCACAGACAAGAACTTAAATAAAGCATAAGCAGTAAATCACACAAGAGATTTATAGTGGTTCGGCCTCAGTGAGGGCCTACGTCCACTTTGAAGAGTCGTTGGAGTATTATTAATAACTTGGAAGAAATTACAAGGTTGAGACTATCTTATGATATCTCATTACATTCATATTCCATGATATATGATGTCATAATTATCATATATTGAATAATAAGAAAAAAGACAATTTTATCCTTCTTCTTCCTCAAAGAGGAGATGCCATTAATGAAGCTTTATGGAGGTCTCCAAGCTCAAGAATCCAACCACTTTGAAGTGTGAGGCCATGGGGTATTTATAGGAAGTGGTTAGGTAGGAGTAGGTAGAAATGGGGACCATCTTCCAGAAATTCGCACCTCTTACTGCCGGGCCTCGGAAATTCGCACCCGATAGGTGCGAAATTTCGCACCTGCCAAGTACGAAATTTCGCACCTGGTAGGTCGATCGCCGCCGCGACTGTGGGGCCCCGGACCCCCACCGGCGCTGCGCCCGGACCCTCTTGACGGCTCGCCTTCGGCTCGGATGCGGACGGATACTGATGGGGGTTGCGTCTGAGGGATGCGACGTCCTGCTAGTGGCCAGACTCAAGTCTTCTGATACTGGCTCCCCCAAAAGATATTGGCGACACCTCCGGGCTGTAATATCACGCGATATGTTGAGTCGAGCGTGTCTTGAGTACTTTTGGTGACCAGACCAAAAGGCCAGTTAACACAAAATAAGACAAAATTGTAAAAGAATCCCAAATCATTGCCTAAGCAATACATATTTAATGTTCTTATGAATAAATCAATCATTATGTAAATTATACATAGTTAAATAACTTTTATAAGAAATTCAGTCTTGCCATATGTATGAATACCTATAAAAAAATGTTACTATTGTAGAAATTCAAAAGGCAGCTTCTTATTATATAAAAAAATAAAAAAATAACATATATACCATATAATCCAAACACATAAAATAAAACCACTAAACGGAAATAGAAAGCGCAAGAAAACAACAGTAATAAGTAAATTATCAGCGTACATTACGAATAAATTGAATCCACATATATGTTAAGATATAGCTAATAAAAATCCATTGCAACATCTAAGGCAATTAGAAAAATCATATCGCAAATAGTATTTCCTTTATGGAAAAAGTTAATCGTAAGGTAACCTAAACAAAATCAATTGATTTCTTTCCAAAATCTCATCATGACACACATACATCTATAAATTTTAAAAAATAGCATTGCAAAAAGTAAGATTTATTCCCTTATGGAATATATGGTCAAAAAATTGCTTGTCTATTCTACAATTGCAAAATTAAAAAGAAAATAACAAAAATAGACTTCAATCGTGCAAACTAATAGATATGTTTTTAATATAATTTTCGATCATGAATTTGGAAAATTTTCAACTATGGTAGTAATACAATATATTATTCAAATCATATATCATGCCTTAGACAATTCCATTTGAATCTTTGTAGCTATAATAAGAATTAAAATATTCACCTAATATGGTAAATAAATAGATTATTATGGATAGAAAAGAAATCATCCATACTTAGTTCGTTTATAAAAAGGCAGTTTATTTTTTTGGAACATATGTGATGGAACAGAAATCTAGATTATCATATCCAGTAAAGTACAAATCTGCTATGGAAAAATTCAATGGTAGAAAAGCAGTGGACCAAGCAATATGCTTAGAATTAGTTTCCATCCAAATTACCCAAATAAATTTGCATATTGGTCAATTGATTTTGATAATACGGAGCTTTAATTAGCAATTCGAAATCAACTACATGATTTAATTCTTCTAATACGCTATTTGTATAAATGTCATCTAAAAAGGAAGATAGAAGGTCAAGATAATAAAAGGGCATGGTTTTTGTTAAGAGATAGAAAAGAAATGAAGAATGTCATGATAATCAGTAAGCAAATTGAGGATGTTAATTGCTTTCCATGAACAGTCATTTGTATTTCTTCTATCCCTAATTAAAAAGTATAATCAACCAAATATCCATGATCAAAGTTAGGGGTGTAAATCGGTCGGACCGGACCGGATGGAGGTATGTTCAGTTTCTGTCCTAAAAAAAATCGGACCGAACACGGACCGGACCAAATTTTTTCTCGGACAAATTTCGTTGTCCTAATTCGTGTCCTAAATAAAATCGGTCGGACACGGACATGATCAGACTAGTCGGACTCGGTCGGACATGGCTATTTATATCACATTTTGTACATTTTACTAAATTTTCTCTCTACTATACGACGAATTTCAAATAATTCGGACGAGCCCGGACCGGACATGATTTTTTCTCGTACAAATCTTGTTGTCCTAATTCGTGTCCTAAATGAAAATCGGACGGACTCGGACGGACGTATTTCGGTCACGGACACGAACGGACGTCGGACATTCGAACAAAATTTACAGCCCTAATCAAAGTGAAGGAAAGTAAATTTTTGGTAATATGACATGATTGTGGCGAAATTATTTTGATGGTATGAAGAACAGTAAAAGCACATAAATTCTTACATGATAAAATTTTAAAGATATAACTTCATATAGGATATAGCAAGAAATCCTCTAGAATTTTTTTTATTCACATTGCAGCAGGGGTCATCAAAAAATCAAAGTAGAACGTGAAATTATTAAGAAGATAAATGAACATGATTTATGGTAATGCCCAATCACCAATTGTTACAGAATTCTATAACATAATGTACTGCCTATTCATTAGTTTGTGAAATCTGCAATCAACAGTTAGTTCATGATAAATATAACTATCCTCGATTTTACTGGTAACTATCTGATTTTTAGTTTAATATTTTGGAAAATTAAAAACGGCTAACCTTACATTTCATATTATCTTACATGTTATCTAACATCACATAAAGCAATAAAAGTTAACATTTAATAAGGTGCGTCAATATCAAAGGTTAAAACCGGTTGGTAGAACACACTAGTAAAAGGATATGAAATGTGGAAAGGATCAGATAATTAAATGTTTATGCGGTCAAACTATTTATGAAAGGTTGCATGCAAAGTTTTAGGGAAATAATTATACACAGGCAAAAATAGTGAGTATTAGGTGATATCTAAAAAGTGAGGGGCAATTATTATATAGATAGATAGATAGAAGATATCGGGAATAATGTAATATAACGGAGCATAAAGCGAAAAGGCTATTTCAGATAATCAAAGCGGTAGAAATCCTATACAGGAAATAACAGAGTAACTGTAAGGCATTAGCTAGACACGTAAAACTACCATAATCGAGCACATCGAACTCGTTGCGATATAATATGACATTACGTATTGAGGAATCCACCGTGCTCTTTAAACTGACCCACCTACAAATAAAAGAACATAAGTATTTACAAAACCAAAACGTATATGCTTACAGAATTAAAATAGAAGTTATATCTAACACCATAGGAAAGAGAGAAATTATAATCCGCTCGCTTCATTTTAACTCTTCCAATTGGAAGTTACGTCCAAAACCATAGTTGCAAACGTGAAAAATGCTAGATATAGATGCAAGACCTACAAACATACAACATATATGCATACAAAATGAGAGAAATACCAACACCTGTATTAGAATCAGACAACTCCAAGAGATGTATTATCCTACAACGCTACTCGAGTTAGCTTAGCATACGTATATAGCAAAATCGCACAGCTTAAAAAATATGTACGACAATTGTCGAAGTTCTTAAAAAATGAAGAAATTTAAGACATACTTGAGTCTTAGAATGATCATAAATCAAATGTGAAGTGATAATACACAATACAATGGCCCTAGCGTGCTGCTCGATCTGAATCTACATGTCGTCCTGTTATGAGCCAGTTGTTCCTTGAACCAAATGGTAACTATCATCTCGTTATCCTACCACCGCTCGGTTGGAGGAGAAAGACATAACAATCTTCGCGACGTCTCCGTATAATATATTGGTTTTGTAGTGGTCAAGAGAGCACCATCTATGGGTCTGCTATGCAAAACAACATCACCCACCATGATGACCATCTCTCCAAATGTAAGATGAAATGTAGGTGTGTCAGGTCACCATATATCAACCAAATAAGTGATAAGATGGCAATCTAATCGGGTGTATCCAATCGAATATGGGTGAAGAGCCGACTCGTTCTATCAGATGTAGAACGACGGGATGCGGAGAAGACACTACATTCACCGAGGACGAATGATCAATAATTATAACTAGGTCATTGCGTTGCCATATATAAAAAAGTGAGCACTATGTAAAACCAAAATTATTGTATAAGAAAATATAAACATATAAGAAAGTGTGTTACCACCATCAATAGATTGTTGTTTTCTTGCAAATGCAGCACGCTATCGTTAATGCCCTGGTAACACTCTTGGTAATGTACATGTAAAGTTAACAAGTTCACATTACTACATAGCGCAATTTAAATATCGCCCAACATTCCCAATATTTCGTGCTATCAATCCTGATTTGAAAATTGAAAGTACGACACTTAAAAACTCAACAATTTAGTTTCACGGAATATTTAACAATCACCCAATTTAAATATCATCTAATATTTAACAACTCAACGATTTAACATTCTATATGTCCAACATCGTACAATCAACTAATCCGAGAGCTATACTATCAAACAATTACAAGTATAACATCAAAATTGAAATTTTGTCCAATTCATCAAAACCCTAAATTTTAATAAATTAAAAAATTTATTGTAACATATAGAAGCTACTTGTGTTGATGAGCTTGTCATGCTTCGATTTGACGAATAAATCAATGAAATTGAAGATTGATTTTATATTTAAGAAGAAAAAAGGGTTTTGGCTCGGTTTTGGAATATAGATTAATGGAAGAGATGAAGATGCATATTCTAATTTGAGCCTGTAAAAGATCTGGGCGACTCGCCCCACGTCCTCAAGCAATAAAAACACATAAGACACTTGTGCCATTTCAAATGGCTTCAATGTTAAATATAAACAGTGAAATCATTTGAAATGACATCAGTATATCATGATTAGCTCAACGTTGAACTGACCAAATCATGATTATGAATATAATAAGTTTTTAAAGTGAGTTATCATGATAATGAATATTATAGGTGTTTCTTGCAATCCCATGGTGTTATATATATATATATATATATATATATATATATATATATATATATATATATATAGAGAGAGAGAGAGAGAGAGAGAGAGAGAGATACATATATATGTGTGTTGTAATCTTACCTTTGTCCAGTCTTTTTCAGGTTACAAGTAGTTGATTTATGTTGTGGAGTTTATTGAACAGCAGATCTGGAGTGCCTTTCTTTCTTTGAGTTGTTTTGTCCGCATCTCTCTCTCTCTCTCTTTTTTTTTTTTTGGAGAGACTATTGTATTGTGTAGGAGTAGACATACTTCAATATCGGGTGGTTGCCATGCCGGAACTTGATTTTGAAGTATAATGGATGGTCCAGAGCTCATCTGTCTACCATCATATATATACATATGGTCATAGTCCGAGTTGATTATATACTTTTGGTTATCTGTCAGGCATGTTTGGCAGTTTTTGTGGACTATATATTTCGTTATATACATGTGTGCGCTCTCTTCTATTTAGAAGATCACACATTTTTGTTCTCATTTTTTTTTCCCGAAAGGCCCAAACAGAAAAAGATCCTAAAAATAACGATTTATATTAGGTAATTTTTGATTGACAAGTTGTCCACCATGGACCCAAACCTAGGGATGAGCGTTCAGTCTGTTTAGTTGGTTTTGAGATAACATATTTCAAATCAAATTAAAATCGAAAATTTTCAAAATCGAACCGAAATAATTTCGGTTAATTCGATCGGTAACCGATTTAACCGAACTTGATTATTATTCAAATGATTAATTCACTCAAATTTAAATTTAAATTTATGGTTAGAGGGATTTTATTCAATAATTTTTATGTTTACAATAAAATTTCGCTTATTTTTAGCATTTTTTTTGTGTATTTTATTACTAAATCAAGCATTTGAAATACTGCAATATCATTAAATTAAATAATATAATAAAAGTTTAGTTAATTCGGTTAAACCGTAGAAAATTATTTTACAAATCCAATTCAAACTGAGTCAGTTTCAAAATTGAACCGAATGGACCAAAATAAACCGGTGCGGTTGGTTAATTCCGTTCTGGTCAAATATTGCTCATTCCTCGCCACATCCACAGACACAAAACCCAAAATACCTCTAGTCGTTTTCTTCAGTCTTCTTCCTCGTTTGTTGTCTGTTTGCTTTTGAGATCTCGAAGATCTTTAATCCGCCAGTGATGGCGGCTTCACCTGCTACGGAGCTGAAATCTACATCCACCCTAAGAACCGCCTTTGGTGGCGTTCTCGCCACTTTCATCCTTCTTCTTATTGGAATTCTTGCCTTCTCGATCCGTTTATTTTCTGTGAGTTTTCGATCTGTTTGATAAAACTATAGTTTATAAATATGATCTGCCATTTTGATTCTATAGTGCATTTTCTTTTTCAGGTTATTAAGTACGAAAGTGTGATTCATGAATTTGATCCATATTTCAATTATCGAGTTACCCAGGTATTGATTTGTTTTATTTTAATATTGTTTACAATTCAATTGGGAGTGAGAGATTCACGTCCATGGATGTTATAATCCATAGATTTTGTGAGTTTGAGGGCTGAAATGGTTGAAGTACTCAAATTTACTCGGGCTATAGCAGAAAAATTCTATCTTTTCCCCGCATAATTGAACAGCTGTTCAAATGTAAAAATTTCTTTGAGTAGTTTGCTTCAAAATTCAGCATTGCCCGAGTGTATGCTTTAATTAATGTGCGGTGGGGCAAACCCGGTTTCATGAAATGCTGTAGCAACTCATATTAGTAGAGTGCTACAATGCTAAATTTTATATTTATGGGAACCAATCAGGCATTTCAAAAGCATAAAATAAAAAATAAAAAAAAATAAAAAAAAAAAAAAAAAATAATTAGGGCTCGAATTTATTATATTATTTATCCTGTCACCTCCTGTAGGCTGAGTCATTAATGACCCAAAAGATCTATGTGCATGTAATTTGAGCCCGGGAGGCTCAAGTTTCGCAATAATCCGCGTAACCATGTCTATAAAAAACTAAACATTTGATGAATGAGATATGTGATACTTTTAGCACAAATTTAGTTAGTTATCCTTGAGACGTTTTGAAACAAAATTTTGACTTTTATTTTACCGTTTTCAGTTTCTTGTGAAGAATGGAATTTATGACTTCTGGAATTGGTTTGACGATCGAACCTGGTATAGATCCCAAATACATATTTTCATTTAAATAAGATATGGCCTGCACACACAGGAAACTCAAACTAAAGCTCTTTTTTGAGTAACTGTTACCAGGTATCCTCTTGGTCGTGTCATTGGTGGAACTGTTTATCCTGGGTTGACTTTGACGGCTGCTACTATGTGGAAGTATGCTTCTTTCTAATATAGCTTTTTTCCATTCTTATTCGTGAGGTATTAATGACTTCTCCACTTTATTGCTGCAGGATTGTTAATTCCTTGAATATACCCCTGTCTGTCGAAACAGTTTGTGTTTTTACAGCTCCCGTATTTTCAGCATTTGCAGCTTGGGCAACATATCTTCTAACTAAAGTACAATCTTTCAAACTTTAAGCTGACCTACCTTGAACTCAGGGTTCCTTAACGTTGCAGTGAATGCTTTTTGCAGGAAGTTAAGGGCACTGGAGCTGGACTTACTGCAGCCACACTTTTAGCCATTGTACGATATTTACTATAATGCTTATTTTGGGAATTCTTTACTTATATTTACTTAAATGCTTCTTTTGAGAATTCTATTATAGCAAATTCAGTTAAGTATACTGGACTTGATGGTTAATATTCAACATGGTTAATTACATTCTCTTATCTTTGTAATGTATAAACGTTCCATATTTATTTCGAAGGGAAATGCTAGCCTCATAAATTGATGCACTTCCTCTTATTGGTGGAAACGAAGGTCCATCTTTTAGATTATATCAGGCCAATAACGGAGAGTGTGCCACATCTCATTTCTCAAACAAGTAGGGGCCTAGCATATATCTATCTTTAACGAGCACAATCTTTTAATGGAATACCTAGAGTGAACCAATGATATAAGCATATGTACCAATATTTAAGCACAACCACAGTGAACACAACCAACTAAAAATCAAGTATACCTGAATGATGAAGATATATTTACTTTTAATACCAGATCGTAATTTTAATTAAAGAAAATCGATAATTACTTATTTATTAGTAAGTATTGAGCAGTCTTGTATATAGTATACTTTAGCGGGAGCTTAATGGGTAAATCGTGGAATTATATGCAAGCTCGTGTTTATATCTTGGTTGTATCGGTCGAGATTTTCAGAATGTAATGATATGATAAACTGATTATACTTGATACATTGATGCCACCTATCATCTCACAACTTGCAACATGCCTTCCCTTTGGTTTAACTGTTCAATTTCCCGTCCACCTTCTGGGTTATTCAAGCTCGGCTTAATGATATCTTGTATTTGGAATGTTCGGCATGGTTTTTTCTTAGTGGTAATATAATCAAATCTTAGCTAGATTGGCAGTGACAAGCCTTGTGGAAGTAAAGGAGCCCCCCTTCCCCCAAACTCTTCAAACGCCAAACCAACCAAAAAAAGGGTTGTATTTGTACTTGTCTACTAGACCGTGACAATTCTACTAGATTGTTGTGTAACTTATCATAAACTTTACAGCCACATCATTGCGAAAGGCGTGGAAATTGCATTTATTTAGCTCCACGGTATGACACACATGAAAATGTGCATTAGATTGGGCAAGGCACACAACATACGTGCCCTTTTATTTTTTCACTATTTACAATTTTTAATTTTATGCATTGGTTTTTCATGATCCAAAAATGTGTGGAAGTCAGGATTTACCTTATGACTGCGTTTACAAATTATTTTTTTAGAGTCCTAAAAGGTGGTTGTTTTTCTTTTTCTTTTTTTGCTTGTAAACAAGCATGTGTAGTTTTAGATATGCAAAACAAATTCTTTTATGTCTATACTAAATATCTTAAAATTTGAAAAAACTTGCAATATGAAACAAGCATGTCAGATAACATAAATTGAAATAAATTTACCAAAATAACATCATGTGATGAAAAATATAGCAAAATATTTAATATTCCATTTTTTCTCATTTAAGACATACAAAATCAGCTATAAACCTGTACTTGAAATTTAATCGTTAGACAATGACTAAGTTTTTTGATGCTGAATTCTACTACTAAACAAATGATTAGACACTGAACGATTACATGTATATTCTATGTTTTCGTTTTTTGACATTATATCTATCATTAAGTTTGTGGAATAATTACAAATATTTTCTTGATTATATCTAATAATGTAAATTATGATAGAGTTAAATTGTCTGCAACAGATTAAAATCCATTATGGACTCTGTTGACTATTCGAGAAATGACTAATACTAATGCTGATCGGATGATATCCTTTTACTAGCAAATCGATTAAAATCATTTCTGTGATAGTTGTCCGTTTATTCCATTAAGCTTGGGAACTAAACTATCCTAGTGCTGATTCCTTTTTTCCACAATGCTCGTGATTATTTACTGGTCACCAATTAGTTACATCGTCCCAATTTTACAACACGGCAATCTAATTTGTCTTCTGTGCATTCCTATTTGTAGGTGCCTTCCTATATCTCACGATCTGTGGCTGGCAGTTATGACAATGAAGCTGTAGCTATATTTGCATTGATCTTCACCTTTTACCTGTATATAAAGGTACGCCGTTGCTCAAATATGTAGCGATGATTTGAATACTATCAAGGACAATATTGTGCTATATGGTTATGCATCTCAAGATTTATTGACTGAAGCGTGTATCATCCAGACACTGAATACTGGATCACTGTTTTATGCAACTCTGAACGCTCTGTCTTACTTTTATATGGTAAGCATGATTAGTAAGTATAATATTTCACCTTTATTATTTTCTAAATTTTCCTTCTCATTTCTCCAAAATTAACTATATCCAGGTGTGTTCCTGGGGAGGATATACATTTATCATTAACCTTATTCCAATGCATGTTCTCTTATGCATTGGCACTGGTCGCTACTCTTCAAGATTATATATTGCATACGCTCCTCTCGTAAGTTTTCTGGGCTGAACTCTAAAAGCTCTGAACTAAGCATTTTGTAATATTTATCTGCTACTCAGGCAATTCAATTATGTCAATTTTGGCAATTTCCACTTTTAAATTATCGACTTTGCAACACAGGTTGTATTGGGAACACTACTTGCTGCACTGGTTCCTGTGGTTGGGTTCAATGCTGTGATGACTTCAGAGCATTTTGCATCATTTTTGGTTTGTTTTTTAACTCATACTAATGCATTTTCACCTCAAAATTATTGTAAAATGTACACGTCTGCGTATATTTCTTGATTATATTATAATTTCTGTACAATGAATATATGTTACAACTTTCTGAGATCTGTCAATATCTCATATAAGTTGTATGTCTTCTCTCTCATTACTCTTGAAAACATAATTTTTTTGAAACCAAACCCATAAAAACATAATTGTCAAAAAAATTAAAAAATTATGATTTTAATCCCACTTTAAATTGTATCTCTCTCATCACGATTCAAATCTCAAGTTCAAATTCCAAACTGAATTGAAACTTGAAAGCACATTCGAGAAAAATCATTTAATCCATGTTAGAAAATATCAAGATGTCTACTTGAATCAGTTTTTTTTTTTTTTTTTTTGGTCGATAGAAAATGAAGACGGAACATGATAGGAAATTTTGTTTTAGGTTTAATGTTGAAACTCGAACATCAAAACCAATTTCAAATATACTAATTATCACTGCTAAAAAAATGAATAAATGCTTTTATGTATTCGTGTCATTTAAAAATCTTTATAAAGCAAAATATTTAGCATAAAAACATGTGCACGAAATGAAATACAAATCTGTTGGATATAATGTTTACGATTTAAATCCTGTTTTGATTTAAGATTTAAATCCTCTTTTGAAAACATTGATCAAGAATGTTAATCTATGTATTTTGCTATGTACATACCATCTACATTTTGTATGGTACAAGCAAAGGAGACAGTGAGTGCTAGAAACCATGTGTGGATGATGAATTCATGGTTTCCTTTCGGGATCTGCTACTCGATTTTCTGAATTGAATTAACTATTCAATTGCGTTCTCCTTGGTTTAAGTTTGACTTTCGTTTATACCAATATGATTGTTTCAATCAGTTGTCTGCAACACTGTCACTTGATGTGTTTCTTTCTTCTTTTTTTGGGCAGGTTTTCATTATTATCCATGTGGTGGCTCTTGTTTACTACATTAAAGGAATTCTTTCACCGAAGATGTTTAAGGTTGCAATGACACTTGTTTTGACACTAGGAATGTAAGTTCTGTATCTTATAATGTTCCGATGATGATATTATTAAAGGCAAAGTCATATCTTCGAAGTCATGTATAGATCACCATATCATGTACTCCCTCCTTCACTCAAGAATGTTGCATTTATTTTTTTCTCCAAAATAATTAATACTTAGAAAACTTGTGGTTGATTTTGATTCTTATGAATGTTGTTTAAACTATAAATTATGTGGTTAATATCTTGTTTTGAAAGTTGGGCTCTATTTATTAAGCTCAAATTCAAAGCAATTTACTTTTAGGGTACAGGAAGTACTTAGGTAGCAACGTGGTATTGCTACTTGTAATCCAGTTCTTTATATTATTTTGATTTAACATGTTTTCTTACACAGCTTACATTTGTATGCAGTGCTATATGTTTTGCTGTGTTAGCAATTCTTGTTGCATTGGTTGCTTCTAGCCCAACCAAAGGATGGAGCGGGCGCAGCTTGAGTCTGCTTGATCCGTAAGCTCATCTTCTATAACTTCAAGCCAAATAAACTAATTCATTACTGTTATGTTTTCACAACACAACTATTTCAGTTTCTGTGGGCAAGGTAATTTGATATGAAACACATTCAGACACGGCAACACTTCAGAAATTTGGAATTTTCCATGTTAACCCTATCTAGTGTATTTTATGATCAATGGTTCTGATTATAGTTAACAAAGTCAGTTATCCTTACTGATCAATTTTTTTGTCACATTGGCAGAATCAATAATCAGATTAAATTAATCTGATGAATTAGATGTAAATTAGATGCTCAATTTTATGGGTATCAGACATAACTCAGACACGCATACACACACTCTCTCTTTCTCACACGCTATTACAAAAAAAAGGTTAAAATAAGAGGCATGGTTTTCCGCTGAATGCTATCAAATTTGAACTAAGGAGCAAGAAAACAAGGGTTTCTGTTCAAAAATTAACAATTAAATGGAAAATATTAGGCAAAACTGTTTACTTGGATTATTATGCAAACCACTACTATAAAACTATCTTATCGGTTTGGAATCTTCGTACCTATGAACTAGAGTTATGTGTGTGTGTGTGTGTGTCTATATACATACATACACATAAATACGTACATACGTTCACGCATACATACAGCACACAGACACACACAGACACACACACACTCTTACACTTTGTATATACACATGTACACACATTACAGCGATATAACGTTTGGAATTTTGCTTTTCGTTTTCGTTCCGTTCATTAATAACTGTTGAAATTTCGGTTCTATTTTGGAAACTTCGAAGATTCCGTTTCATTTCCAGTATACTTATTCTGGTATTTGTTTCATAAAGAAATATAATTAACTCCCCAATACTAACATAAGTACCTAGCACTGCTATGTTTACCTATATAACGTAATAATTAGGTGTAGTATTTAACTTTTCTGTACTACGATATGGTAATTATAATTGAATATTAAAGCATTTTCTCAAATTTTATAATAATAACAATACATCAATATTATGTTGTGCATAGAATTTCTAGCGATGGAGGAAAATTACAAGAGCACATTATTACCACTGCATAGAAACCATATAACGTATGTAGCATTAAATGCCCGTTAACCTTTTGCTTTGAGAATTATTATTTCATAACTTTACCTATATTGTACAATGACCATGACTCAAATAAAAGTCTGAAAATGCCTTGAGACAGAAGATAAAAATAAAAATATTACAATATAATATTCTTTATTCATGCTATGTCAAATCAGCTTTTGCTATCCTAAAAAAAAAAAAAAAAAAAAAGGCGAAAAGAACTCAGTAGACATCTGTTTTTCTCAACTATTTATTCTCTCTATCAAATAATGGATTTGATTATCTTTTAATTTATTCCCAAATTACTTTGTTCCATTATTTTCGTTCACTTTTTTTTTTCCCACTGACCATGGCCGCAACCACTATCTTGGTTGGATTCCATTCTGGTTCTGACCCGGAACCGGAACGGGATGGATGAACTGCCCGGGTTCGTGCTGGAATTTCAAACCATGCTATATTCCTTATTATCATTACCTTTGCGCTTCATAGAAGTTCTTAGTAAGGAGGCTGGTGTAGTATAATTGAAATATTAAACTCTTGACACCAAATGCCTAAGTGGTGGTGTGAGATAAATAAATATCCTAATCTGTCATTTGCTGAAAAATACTGAAAAAAGGGGAAAGTTGTGCTTTGTTGATTACTTGATTCAACAGTGAATCGGCTACAGAAGAAAAACTTCTATCAATAATTCGGTATCAAACTTAAGTGTATTAAAAACAATGCGATCCAACTTCTCTTTTTATAGAGGATGACTGCCTTCAGAAAATAAATATATAAGAAAAAATAAGCTGGGATATCCTAATAAACTACACACATTCTCAGTAGTGTGAACTAAATATTCTTAAAGGTATTTTGACATCGCCTAATATGATAACAGAATTAATTTGGGCTATCAGTGCTACATTGAAGGCCCTGGTATACATGCACATCATTTATTTTTCTTCACCTTTAATTTAAGAAAAAGCTCACTGTTTTGTAGAGGCGATTAGTAGAGTATAAACCTGGTGTTCTTGCAAATTGCATAACATATCTGAGAGTGAAACGTTATTCTTATTCATCTTGTTTGTGAACAGAACATATGCAAGCAAGTACATACCCATCATAGCAAGTGTTAGTGAGCATCAGCCACCAACCTGGCCTTCTTATTTCATGGATCTTAACGTGTTGGCTTTCTTAGTTCCGGCTGGTATTGTTGTGAGTGTCATTCATCATTTGGATTAGATGATTAATTTTGTGTTAATCATTATGGTTATTTTTAAGTTTGATTTTATTATTATCAACTGATGTGAGCCAAACTATAGTTCTCATCAGTTTTATAATATTTCAATACTACATCTAACATGCAATTTATTCAAGTTAAAATGCAAATCCATATATACCGACCGCTCATTTTTCTGATTTTGACAGGCATGTTTTCTACCACTGTCAGATGCCAGTTCATTTGTAATCTTGTATATTGTAACGTCAGTGTACTTCTCTGGAGTAATGGTGAGAAATTCAAATTTGAGTGTATAATTCATTTACTTAATCTTACCTTTTCATTTCCAAAAATATCATCAGGTGCGTCTTATGCTTGTATTGGCCCCGGCAGCATGCATAATGTCCGGAATTGCTCTTTCTGAAGCCTTCTCTGTTTTTACACGATCAATCAAGTATCAGCTGCCCAATTTAGTAGAGGGTCCTGTATCTGAAGTGAGTGCTTATTCATGCGTAATTCATTTACTATGATGATTTACATAAAATCTGTGCAACTTATCTAAACTCATCTGTACAAATTACTTGAAGGCTGTGGAAAATAATGTTGACAGTTCTGTTAACTCAACCGATGTAACAAAAGCAGCGGCCACTAAACAGGAAGATGATTCAACAGATAAGCCACTAAAAAAGAATCGTAGGAAAGACATGGAAAAGAAGAAGGAAAAAGTATCTGTGCAGAAAATTTCTACCAAGTCTCCTAAAGAAAAAAGGCTTCTTGTTTTGCCTTTAGAAGCATCAGCTGTTGCTATACTCTTACTCATCATACTTGGTGGTTTCTATGTGGTATGCCTTTAGCCATATTCTTGTTAGAAAACAAATCATATAATAGTATTTCGGCATATTTAAATTATGAGTACAATGTCAACCTTACTATAGAACAACCCGTTGCATAGCATTCACGTCCATCGTTTGAGTGTCTAATACCTGGAGTGTCAGAATAGTTTTACTGGATCTTGCAACTATATTTAGAGGGTAACTAAAATTTTGTTTTCAAACTTGTTGGCAAGCCAATCTAGATTTTCGAGTGAAATCTCCTTTTGCCTATAGGAATTGGGTCAAACCACTTTTAATTATGTAGTCATTACTTTGTAGAGTTGCAATTACAAATAAATAATTTTGACTTCAACATGCTTAGTATAATTAATATTAAAGGTTAATGATGCATTACATCAACAATTAATTAACGGAGTATGCCAAATTAATGCGGTATACACAAATATTAAAAGAAGCGGGCATACATAACCACTGTATATATATCTACCTTTTTCTTTTTTGATTTTATGGAGTCATTTTTGAGGTTTCAAAGTTCTCATTCCTCTCTATGTAAATTTTGTTTCTTCTTGAATTTTATCATAACATGACATCAGTTATAAACATGCTAATGTGGGGAGCCATATGCTGTAATATGAATTAATTTATAAGAAATGGATAAAGTATGAAGTTCTTTTACACTTACTCCGAATACGTGCACACGCACACACACACGTGTGTGTTTGTGTGTGTGTGTTTATATCAAGGTTTAAAATTTCGTTTTCATTTTGGTCGTCTTGAAATTTTTATTCTGTTTTGGAAATTTGGCTTTGATTGCATTTTACAAATTTTGGTATTTTTTTCCCATACTTATGTAAGTTAATACAATTTATTCATAAAATAAACATTCCAAACTTAAAATCTTTTGTTACTATTATGTAAATTAGTACAATTACTTTGTCTTGATTTGGGTTCCATCTCTAGTCAATCCCAACTTGTATGAGATTAATAACTTTGCATTACTTTCATTCATACAAATTATTTTATACTAAATAATCATCATTAATACGAAATAAGCTTGTTTACATTTCCTTAAAAACATACAGTTTGGAACATTAAGGATCGGCCCAGTAACGTAAACATCATGTTCAAAACCAGTTCTTCAAACATCAAAGGCCAATTTCAATACAAAATTGTACTGTTTCGACTCCTAATCCTACATAAACCTAATTGATCCAGAATAATAATAATAATCCTAAATTGATAAGTTTGCCTCCTCTCCCTTCCTACACGATGTCATGTAACCCCTCGTCCTCGTCACAGGCAGTTGTACAAATAAAACACTTTTGCCTTTTTATTTGAATACACCATCTGAAATCTGAAATGGTGGAAACTCAAAGGAGATGCTTCACGGGTGTTTAAAGATAGAGTGATGGGAGAAGGAGCTTGGAATGTGGAAGGAGAAGCAAATGTCATGTGGAATGCGATGACAACTTGCATTCGGAGAGTCGCCACTGAGGTATTTGGGATAACAAAAGGAAGCAAGCGAGAACCCAAGGATTCGTGGTGGTGGAATGACGAGGTGCAAAAGGCTATCAAAGAGAAGAAGGAATGCTACAAACGCATGTACCGTCATAGAAGCGAAGAGAACATGCACAGGTACAAAGTGGCAAAGAAGACTGCAAAGAGAGCAGTGAGTGAAGCAAGGGGACGAGCGTACGAAGATTTGTATCAAAGGTTAAGTACAAAGGAGGGCGAAAAATACGTTTACAGAATAGCTAGGCTACGCGAGAGGAGGACAAGGGACTTCAATCAGGTTAAATGCATTAAGGATGAGAATGATAGACTTTTGGTGAAGGAAGATGAGATAAAGAATAGGTGGAGAGAATACTTTGATAAGCTTTTCAACGAAGAAAGTGATAACTCTTCGATCGAGTTGGAAGACTTAGCCGATAGCACCAATAGACATTTTGTGCGGAGATTTCAAGAAGCTGAGGTAAAGGGGGCGTTGAAACGTATGAAATCAGGCAAGTCGGTAGGGCCTGATGATATTCCTATTGAGGTGTAGAGATGCAGTGATAAGATGGCTAACTAAGTTGTTCAACAATATTTTCAAATCAAACAAAATGCCAGATGAGTGGAGGAGAAGCATTTTAGTTCCAATCTTCAAGAATAAAGGAGATATTCAAAGTTGCACAAACTATAGAGGAATTAAGCTTATGAGTCATACAATGAAGCTCTGGGAGAGAGTTTGCGAGCATCGTTTGAGGAGGTTGACAAGTGTCTCTAGGAATAATTTGGTTTTATGCCGGGAAGGTCAACCACTGAGGCGATTTTCTTGGTTAGGCAACTTATGGAGAGATACAGGGAGCAAAAAAAAGATCTCCACATGGTTTTTATTGACCTGGAGAAAGCTTATGACAGAGTACCGAGGAGGGTTATGTGGTGGACGCTAGAAAGGAAGAGAGTGCCATCAAAGTATATTACCCTTATTAAGGATATGTACGAGGGGGTTGTGACTAGTGTTAGGGCATGCGATGGTGAGACCAGAGACTTTCCAATTAACATAGGGTTACATCAAGGTTCGGCTTTGAGCCCCTATATTTTTGCATTAGTGATGGATGAAATCACAAAAGATATACAAAGGGAGATTCCCTGGTGTATGCTCTTTGCCGATGATGTTGTGTTGATTGATGAAAGTAGAATAGGGGTTAATCGACAACTGGAGTTGTGGAGGGAGACCTTGGAATCAAAGGGTTTCAGGCTTAGCAAAACTAAAACAGAGTATATGAAGTGTGAGTTTAGCAGTGTCAGGTCAGATGACGGAGATGTTACCCTGGCCGGTAGAGTAGTACCCAAGAAGGAATCGTTTCGATACTTAGGATTTATGTTGCAGTTTGATGGAGAGATTGATAAGGATGTTAGTTTTAGAATTCAAGCAGGATGGGTGAAATGACGACTAGCATCTGGCATTCTCTGTGATCGGAAGATTTCTCAGAAGCTTAAAGGAAAGTTCTATAGGACAGCAATAAGACCTGCAATGTTATATGATGCAGAATGTTGGCCTACTAAGAGGCAACACGTCCAGAAGATAAGTATAACAGAGATGCGAATGCTGCGTTGGAGCTGTGGGCATACCAGACGAGATCGGATTAGAAATGAGGATATTCGGGAAAAACTTGGAGTTGCACCTATTGAAGAGAAGTTAGTCCAATACCGCTTGAGATGGTTTGGACATATCAAACGTAGAACATACGATGCACCTGTACGCGCTGGAATTCTAGGTCGCGCGGAAGGCCTAAAGAGAGGTAGAGGTCGACCTAGAATGACATGGGAGGAGATAATAAAGAGAGATTTAAGTAACTGGAGTTTATCGGAAGAGCTGATAGTTGATATGAGTGCATGGAAATTGGCAATCCATGTACCAGAACCGTAGTTTTTTTTTTTAGACTTGATTTCACGTTTACTGAACCTTTTTACTTTTATTTTACTATTTTAGATTTTATTTCACTTTTATTGAACATTTTTACTTCTTCTTATTATTATTATTTAAAAAAACTCTTTATCGGACGACTTTTTATTTGATTGGTTATTTTAAACCCTTTTTATATATATATATATATATTATTATCATCATTATTAATTTTATTTTATTGTAATTTTGGGTTCCATATCTAGCCGACCCCAACTTGTTTGGGATATATGACTTTGTTGTTGTTGTTATGGTTCAGTCGCCGTTGAAACTGGACCGGAATGCTGATGTGTTGGCTGGAACTTGAACCGTGGTTTGTATACACATATACATGCATGCACGCACATATACATGCATGCATATACATACACACCTGCAAGTATGTGCACACACATGTGGGTGGAGATCCACTATGCCTTTTTCGTTATATCCCTTTTAACCATTACAGTGTTTAGTGCTATACTATCGAAATAAATGGAAGTTCGAGGATGCTCAATCCGCGGTATGAATGTCATATCCACAAAAAGGAAACACTATGAAACTTCTTACATGATCAAAATATCAAGCGATGACATTCATCGAAGCATTAATTTTAACTGCCAATTTGAATTTTGAATATGTTGGGAGTATCCGAATTAACCAATTATTCTGTAGAGCTGATCTTGATGCAAGTAGAATATATCTACGTTCTTTTGATCAATTTCGAAGTGTGTAGCTCAAAAAATCAAGGAGCGCAGTGGAACCCTTCGCTACTTGTGCAGTTAAAGCGTTTAGCATTTTTATAACGGTGGATGTGCAAAAAGTTATATTGGGATAAAGTGAGAATGTGTAGGAAAATGAGATGGGGGCAAAAAAATTCATTAGATATGAAGCTAAATAGCAAAGGTAAATTTATTTCATTTTTACGTCATTTGTATAGGAAAAGGAATACTGATTAATTTTATATAACAAAATCAAATAATATGCAGTTCATATTTGGTGAATATAATAGATTTCTAACTTGTATTATTCTTATGCCTTAAAATTAGCTTTTTACCCTAACTTTGTTGATTTTGTTAAAAAAAGAGTCCATACATCCTTGTCTATATTAATTTTGCTTAAGTGGGTGCTAACCAACCTTGATTTAGGGGATGTAGCAAAAAACAGTTGGGTTTAAAGTGAATCTACTGTTCATTAGTGCCAAATTTGAAAAGTGTAGCGGAGATTTTGCGGAATTTAACGAGGTTTTAACTGCATAGTTCTACACATATTGATCTTACGGGCTTTCTATTTTTTTTCCGAAGACTACATTTCTTAATTAATTTAATAATAGAAGAAATTTTATCAAATTGCTCGTTACCTGTTTGATTCTGTATCTCAGCATATCTCTGCCGACCACAAGGTTAAAATCAATCAGTAGTCTATGCTTGGTTCAACCTACCATTTTGAAAATTGCCTTCTCTTCTGTACTTCAGTGTTTCTCTAGTCAACTATATAAAAAAATTTGAACAGAAAGGACAAATTTATATAACAAAAAATGAAGGAAAACAGCCTTTCTCTGAAGACGCACAAAAATAGGAACAACAGAGAATACACGTTCCTACAGAGAATACACGCTACTGTTTTGTGGAACATGCCAACAGCCATACACAATAAGTCAATACGACGATGCACACGCATGCAGATACAACTGTAAGAATCAGCCCAAAGATGGCAACACAAACCACAACAAACCCTCTCCTCAATCAGAGCAACCAAACAGGCAGAAGTAGCTAGGCTCGCTCCACCATCCAAAACACTCGTCTCAACACCGACCTGCTAAAAGTGTCTGGCGGCTGATGGATTCCTAAATCAGGAATGCTTCAACAAAGAAAACCTCTGTAGCATACCAAAGCCAACCTCGAACCCAACGCTCTCCTAAAAAAAAGAACCCTTATTCCACGCACGCTCTCGGACGTGTGGTCCGGGTAACAGAAACAGAGCACGCCAAAGAAAAAGAAACAGGATGAAGGTTTCTCCTAAAGGGTCTGCCTCTGAAAGCAAAATAAAATCGTCGGTAACCCTACGAATGATGGAAAAGCGCATCATCAGCGACTCATCGAAAACTGCCTTGTTTTGAGAACATCAAAGATGCCAACAAATCAGGCTAGGGATAAGACAAAAATGATCGATCTAAGATTCTTTTTCAATCCCCTGGCCCATCAGGCATGAAGCAACTCAACTAGCGAAACATGGACCCTTCAGAGTTCAACCAAGTCCCCAAACTAAGACCAAACTGCTTTAGCGCACTCGCTGACTAGGAATAAATGAGAAGTCGACTCCAATGCACCGGATCGGCAACACCTGCACATAGACACAAATGGGATGCCGATCCTCATAAGGTTGTCGTCAAGCGGAAACCCTTTATACAGAATTTTCCACATTAGATTGGACACTATGGGAGGGATACGACTGCCCAGATGAAAGCAAAATTCGGATTTCTAGACACTAGAATTCGGGCAGAATTCCAAGTAGCCCGCAGAGAAAGTGGACCCCCACTCCAGCCAACACCCTGACTGTGGGAATCAGAAAAGACCTTAACCGATTGCATCCGTTTCCATGTCTCACTAGAATAAGACGGACATCTCGTAAATCCGAAGGCAAGAGGTGTCAATATTTAGTGTGAAGAAATGACGTCCAAAGGGAGTCGGTAGTCAACCATATAATTGATAACCTAATTGTGGGTTGCAACTTTAGCCTTGTCTTATATACAAGGTATCAGGTTCCGACTAGAACCACGAGGTTTTGGTCGAAGGCGGGATGAGATTAGGTCAAAATCTTTTCCCATTGATTGAAAATATATTAAAGGAAATCAAATTTCATAATTGTTGCACTAGAGTGAAAGAGTTTAGGGCAAAAAACCGACTTACCTCAGAATCAATTCGACTTCGGCACTTGAGCATCTTTTGACTTCAGCACCTGAGAGTCTAGCCTCGATTTCGAACACGATTTTGGTTTTATTCCTTCTGTTTTTCCTCCTTCCATTTTTTCATAATTTTTTCGGCTTTGAAGATGAGTAGCCGACGTAGTGTGGGTTGAATCATAATTGGCTTGGGGATTTGGTACGGGCCTTAATTTATAAGTTTAAATAAAAATGGTAATTGATACTAGGATCAACTTATTTTTAAGTCGGGCTTAACTTATTTTTGATTTAGGGTTATTTAGGCAAAGTGAAATAATGTTCATATGTGTTTATTTATTAGTTTTGATACTATCGAGGGTTTGAATCCCTCTCTCCCCTTTTCCTTTATTGTGGAATTAAAATTTTCATTTATTCATTTGGATTGACTTGTTATCTGTCATAAAACGGAAACTAAGTTCCCATTCACGACCCATATAACAAGCTACACCAAGTTAGAAGTGTAAAACAATTAGCTCATAAGGACCGTCATTGCATAACCACTCATCAACAGATGCTGCTTCCCATATCGGGTAAAAATGCAAACCTATAGCTGCGGAAGTAGGAATGATGACACCAGAGATAATATTGTTTCCATAAAGTAAAGACCCAGAAACAGGTTCACTAACGAAGCATGGCTCGGTTGGAATGTTCATCATTACTTCATTAAAAATACAGAAATACAAATGAGGACCGAAACTGAAACAATAACAGAACTTCCAAGATTTATGAAATTGGCCGAAACCAATAAATTTTCAAATGGCTCAAACCGAGACCAAAACTGAGTTTGAACTTTGCTTTTATATCTGGTTTCAACTGTTGTTAAAACATAAGCTTATTCATTGAAATTGTGCCGTAATTTAGTTTTCCATCTATCTGGACTTTTTCCGGACATCCTTTGAATGGTCTGACGGTTTCATTTGACCTCTTCCACTTCGTCGAAATAGTAATTTTTTCTCTTAAAGTTTAATATCATCAAACTGGAAGGGGGGGGGGGGGATGTTCCTGTAAATAATTAACGGTTAACAAATCTGACAAGCAGTAATTGCAAGACTTGAAAAAGCATTTATTGAACATTTGACATAAAACTGTTGGAAGTTGATAAATACAGTCATCGCCGTGAATGAGCTGAAAAGCATCAGTCTAAGATCTGTATGAAATAAGTAAAAACTTAAAATTTAGCTAGTAAGTCATTTATATATCTATATTGTTAAACATATGTAGCTGAGTAGCTCCAATGACATTCTTAATGTAAATGCTTGTTAGGTGCTTATACAATCATGATAAATTGGTTAAAGAAAGGTTACTGTATTATCTTGTTAAGCTTTTATTTGAAGTACCAGTTTGGTTAAAATTCTTACACTGTCTTTATAGGTTCATTCTGTATGGGCAGCTGCAGAAGCTTATTCTGCGCCTTCTATTGTTCTTACGTCCCACTCACATGATGGTTTACATGTATTTGATGACTTTCGTGAAGCCTACTCATGGCTGAGTCATAATACTGATGTAGACGATAAGGTAAATAATTCCATTTTCAGTTGTTATAATTCCTATACTCTGAAGCTATAGCTACCCAACAGTACTATGTTTATGAGTAAGCTAAACCAATCTACATGATAAGCTTGAAAGATATCTGGACCATAATACATGTTTATACTAAAGGCAATATTGTTATTTTTCGTAATACAATGGCTTTTAGGCAGCTTTAAGTTAATAATATGCCAGTAGCAAGTGTTTCCTCTTTATATGAATTATGTCTGCACAATATGCATGCACTGCACTGTACGATAATCTAAAAACAATGCCGCACTACAGGTAGCTTCATGGTGGGACTATGGTTACCAAACAACAGCAATGGCTAACCGAACTGTAATTGTTGATAATAATACATGGAACAATACTCATATTGCAACTGTTGGGACAGCTATGTCTTCTCCAGAAAAAGAAGCTTGGCAAATTTTCAACTCATTGGATGTCAAATATGTTCTCGTAGTTTTCGGTGGTGAGTAAACCTTATTTAATTTTAATTTATGATTGTACATGTTAATTATATTATATTGTGGATGAAATTTTATTATCTTTGCTTTAATGACCAGGTCTTGTTGGTTATCCAAGTGATGATATAAACAAATTCTTGTGGATGGTTCGAATTGGAGGCGGTGTGTTTCCCCACATAAAGGAACCTGATTATCTTGTAAGATTCTATGTTGGTCCATTGAAAATTATGTTATTATCCAAATACAACACTTGTCATCAGTCCTTGGCATCTGGTTTGAATTTAGGGACGGAGCCAGGATTTAAACATGACCCGGGCTATAAAAATTAGTTCATAATATGAACACAACAATTATTTAACAACTAACACTAATAAGGTTATCGTTATGATTCGGTGAACACTAATGAAATTCAAGTGTTTGAAAAACAATCAAGTGAACAAACATTTTCTTAAAAATGGTAATTTGCTTCACAGTGTGCTAATATTTCATAGTTTTCTACTTTTAATTAGATTTTTTTATTTATTTTTGAACAAAAATTCAATTCCATTACAATGCTATTATAAAACAACAAAAATATCAAAACAAACAAATATTCAAGAAAACATACCATGATTGTTGAATCAAATCTTCAGCCTTGCTTCCTTCCTATTTTCCATCTCCCTCAAAACTTTCATAGCAAGTACATAGTCATCACAATACCTTCTGTACCTGTGCCCATTTGGCACTATCCTTTTATACTTATCCAACATTTTTTCTGCCTCTTCCATCTTTTTCATCAACAGATAAGCAATCCCTTCACACAAATAAACCCTGAATTTTTTTGGATCTTCTTTCTTGAACTCTTTATATACCCTAATGCCTTCCTCATACTTCCCTTCACATACGAAAAACTCCACTTTCAGCATTTTAAAATCTCTCTCGTCCTCCTTCCTTTTCTCTTTCCTACACACTTCTATGCATTTTTCGACTCTCTCAGGTACCCAACTCAGATTTTCACCTCCTTCATGACTGGCCATAACCAAACCATTTTAAGCTTCAACCGAAAATGGACTTTGAGCAATGATTTACTCAAACGACTATTTTGCGAGATCAGCCTCCCCGGACTGAATCAAAAGGTGCGACTTCAGTTAGGGATATTCGGTGCTCTCGGGTTGAAGCTCCATCATCCTGTCAAGAACCGAGAACGCTTCAGACAAGTTGCCTGATTTGATACTTGAATCAAGAAGAGATCGTAGCTCTACTACGGAACTTTCTTCATATTCCTCTCCATTTAGAGTTTGAGTAGGATTAGGGTTAGAAAGGGAAGGCTTAAGGTGCTGCGAAAAGATCAAAGCAGCAGTTATGATTGTGATTACAGCTGGCTTGACAAAAGAGATAAAAGGATTTAGGTTCTGGAAGAAGAAGAAGAACAATTGACTAAGAAATTCAAGGATTTAGGAAAAGAAGAGAACGGTTTGTAAACTGAATAATCTCTGCTGAAGGTTGTAGCTTTGGTGTTGTTTACTTTGCAAAGAACTGACCCGGGCTATAGCCCAGGTAACGTTACCTGTAGATCCGTCCCTGTTTGAATTGTTTGATTACAGCAAATTGGCCAAGTTTTAGAAGCAAAAATTAGAAAGTAAGGGGCCCGTTTGATTTCATTTTGTATTGTGTTTTGCGTCTTCAAAATTCATTACATTGGGGAAGGGGGAGGAAAATATTTAAAATTTTAGGTCATTGAGACGGTGTTGGAGGAAAGGAGGGGATAGAGGAATGATGGAGGAGACGAAGAAATTGGAGGGACGACGAAGAGAAAGACGGTGGACGCCAAAGAAGTCGGAGGGACGACAAAGAGAAACGATGGAGGATGCCAAAGAAGTCGGAGGGACGACGAAGGAATGGATTGTTTCCCGTGCTTTTGTTGTTTTCCAATGCATGAAAAACAACTTTTTTCCCATTTTGTATAATAGTAATAATTTTTTAAGTTGGTTGCTTTTTTAAAATTATACAGGCGTTACAAGTTTTTTTTTTTTGTTTAGATGGGAAACCAAATCTAAGAAAGGCGAACCAGATGTGGTCTAAAATTTTCACGTGAAAAGCATATGCATATTTCATTTGAAAGAAAATATTTCACTAATGTTTGACAAATAGTTTCCACGATTCATCCACTTTCAAAAACCAAGACAATCTTTTTTCTGAAAAATAAACCTAAAATCTCTTTTGCTTTTGATTGCTAAATATGCATTAGTGGTTGGGCTTGGGAACTGGCAATTTTATAGGATGAGATAATTTGGCATGAACAAAATGTAAATATAACTGGGTTGATGTGTGTGATAATTTGTGTGGGGATGAGATGATTGTTTTCTAATTGTTTTATCCCTTTTTCGTGTTGAAGAGGGATGGCCAATATCGCATTGATTCTGAAGCAACTCCAACCATGCTAAATTGCCTCATGTACAAACTATGTTATTACAGGTGCAGACTTCTTCATTCACCTCCAACTACATATCATAGTCAGTAAAATATTTCATACTCAACTGTATTTTTGTCCAGATTTGTTGAAACCGATGGGAAAGGTTTTGATAGAGTTAGGAGGACAGAAATAGGGAAAAAACATTTCAAGTTAACTCATTTTGAGGAGGTGAGAAATTTTTGCATTTTATTTCTTTTTACTGCAAAACTCAACTGTGGTTTTAGTTTTTTAAATTGCTTTTCTTCTCTCTCCCCGCCTCCATTTTTTCCCCTTTTGGAAAAATAAATGCGATTCAGGTATTCACAACACATCATTGGATGGTTCGTATTTACAAGTTGAAACCACAGAAGAACAGGATCCGTGGGAAGCTAAAGAAATCTAAATTGGTATGTTTTAGTTCTCATGTATTCATGTTATCCAGGTTGTTTCAGTTTTGTTTGGCTATCGACTCACATTTTTTTTATACAGAAATCCAAGTCCTCAAGTAGCAGCAGAAGTGAAAGTGCAAGGAAGAATCCGTGGCATTAAATCTTGTTTTTGAATCCAAGCCCATTATTTTGGAATGCTGGCTTAATTTATAAGTTATGACGTGGTAATGTTTGCTTTTGCAAACTGGTTTATGAAGTGACTTTTAGGATACATATATTACATGTTAGGTCTGTTACATTGTATTTTACTACAGCAGAGAAAACATTTGATTTTTTTTCGAGGCAAACTGATAATGTTATGTTTAACCTGATTTTGGCCTGATTGTACCCTAGTATATGATTATTTCAGTTTTGATTATTTATTTAGCTTTTATTTAACTTTTACAGCGTTATCTGCTATATGCTTTTGCTTTAACTCCGCTGTCTGTTAGTTTGTAATACGTGCATAGGATGAAAGTATTTGCTTTTTGACACGACATAGTTGCAGAATTCTTGCTGCATGTTTTAAATTAACTGAAGTTTTGGAGTACAATCTGCATGCTCCCTTCAACAGTACATTTTATAAATTCTGATGAGGATCCTGGAAAACCTTACAGAACTAACTTTTAAATAAAAACGTATGTCGGATGCACTTCAGAAAACAACTATGCTGTAAAATGAAACAAAAACTAGTATAATCGTACAACGGTGGGAAAACCGACCGTTTGATTATACAATTTAAAAGAAAAAAGTTTGTTGTATTTTTAAATTAATCACCTAAAAGTTGATTGGTTTAATAATTTATTGCTTTTTAAAAAGTTATTGCATTATCTAAATAATATATTTAGATCAATCAAAGGATATTATAGTAAAGATAAGATACTAATGGTTGATCTGAAGTAGATTCAAAATCTAATTGATATTTTAAAGAAATTTTAGGCATTAGAATTTGAGTTGTCAAAAACATTGGAGAAAACAATTCTTAGAAAGAATGAGTATTTTTTTGGTTTCACAAAAAATTATTTTGTCAAGTGATAGTAAACAAACCTTTATAACGGTCGGTTTGATTAAGTGCTCTACACTACTTAATACACCGGAATTTTGGACCATCCCACATCAAAAGTAGAAGCAACCAACACGAGTTGTCATATATCTTACAATGCATGGGATCAGGGTCGACCCTAGGGTCAGAGCCGTTAGATCATCACCTCAGGGAACCCCTCTCGGTCGTGGCAACCATCGTTGGGGAGAAACAAATTGATAGGATGTTGAATTAAAATAGATAAGTTCCTACATAAAATTACAACAAAATTTGCTTTAGTGTTGTTGTCTAAGCATTAGACTATAAAACCAAAGATCTTAGGTTTGATTCTGGTAATCCTCATTTTCTCTGATTTTAATTTTTCCTATTTTCAGGGCCAAAAAAAAAAAAATGTTTCGTCTAGGACAATCCATGCCCTAGGACCAAGCATGCATGGGATGCGACATATTAATCATAATTTTCTAAAAAGCAATATGATAGTTACATAGATATAAGATATAATTAAAAGCAAGATAATAATATAAATGAAAATTAGAGATACATCCATATTTTTAGTGTGGTACTAAGGGCACCTCAATATATTCTTCTTAATACCGCGACTAAAAAATACCACAAGAATTAGTATTACACTCTTCTTAATACCATACACTTAAATAATAAGGGCTACCACATTGTTTTACCCTATTTCTATTTCGTTCGATATTCGTTCGTCCTCATTTGTAAAACCGATCAACGAGCTAAACCCTAGATCTATAACCGATCAACTAATTCGACGTCGCAACATACAAAAGCCGTGAATAAGGCTTGAATTAAGCAAACTAGAAGAAGAAGTGAGATGTTAGAGTTTTCAGATCACTAAACAATTGAGAGATTACCGTACGAATTTGATTTTCCCGCGAGAGATGCGAAGAAGACAGCGATTACGAAAGATTAGGGTATTTAGATTATCTTACTACGTGATTAGTTCCGCAAATAATGATTGAGTAAGAGATTAGAATGGAAAGGTAATGTGGTATTATGAAGCATACAAAATTTAATAAGTTTTATTTTTTAAATTGCGGTATTAGGAAGAACATATTGGGTCGCTCTTAGCACTACATTATTTTTAAATTAATGCAAGTTTTTTGGCCTGAATTCAACACTAAAAAATTTAATACTTCAATTTATATTGCCAAATATCCAATTGACAATAAGTGAACTTGTAAGGTTAAAAACATGATTTTCTCGATAAATTGGATTTCAATTTCGCTTTCACCTGTAACTCGTAAATTCTATTATGTATCCATATACGTCTTCCAAAGAATATTCCTTTTGTGTTCCAATGGCTAGGGATGAGCATTATTCGGTTAAACCAAATAAACCAACCAAACCAATTTATTTTGGTCGGTTTGGTTTGGTTTTGAAATTAAATCGATTTGTAATCATCCCGAAAAAAATATTAAGTTCGTTATCGGTTTAACCAAATTAACCGAATTTTTACAGTATTTTCAAAATTATCGGTATTATAATAAATATTTTAGATTAGTTTAGTTATTTAAGTATATATTAATCATCATCTATGTGCCAAAATAAATATTAAAAAGCATAAAAATCAAAAATAATAATATTGTAATCATATATTTATAATTTGTTTCAAATTATAGTGAATATTTCAAACACAAAGTGTAAAACATTTTTAGTTCGGTTTAATCGGATAACAAACCAAACCAACCAAACCTAATTTGGTTGGTTTGGTTTTCATTTTTGTGGGTTAGTTTGTTTGACAAATTTATCATCGGATAAACCAAACCAACTAAACGCTGACCCCTACCAATGGCTTCGTCTTCTTTATCGACTCCTTCTCATTCTCAATCTTTCTCCCATGATTTCTTTCCTCTCAATTGTAGCATCCATCCTCTTATAGGGATGCTATTAGAACTTTTTACCTTCTCTCTGAAGTGCGATTTCACATCATTGTCTCAGTTTTTTGGAGTAAAGGGAAAAATGTTAACAATCGGTGTTACAGGTGTGGTGATATAGTTCTCATAGAGCAAGTACTTGTAGAGAACCAATTCATTGTTTCAGTCATAATTTTTTCCTTGTTCTTCGTTTTCTAATTGTCTTCTTCTTGTTTTTCCTTCCCATTCAATTTTAAAATTTCATAGCCTTAATTTTTGCTTGAAATTCTTGCGTTTGAAAAAAAAATTATGAGTGTTTTTCTTCGAAAGATTTTATTTGGTTATGTTAGAATGTAAAATATTATTTTAGTTTTACTATAGGAATATAAGCAGTACTTTCGTTATAATAAAGGTCTGAACTGTTGTAACTCTTTTCTCTTAATATTCATTTTATCATGGTATCAGAGCAGGCGTTGCTCATCTTATTTCGAAATTCAACATTTTTCTCGTTTTTCAATAGAGAAGCCATCAATCTTACCTTGTTTTTCTATCTTGTTTTTCGGATTTATCTTCTTCTATCAACAATCTGTTGATTTTTTGTTCGATCGATTTCGTCGACCTGGATTGAATTTCTTGACCTAATTCTTTTGTTCACTCAATTTCACTCATGTTTTGTGAGTTTCTTCTCATAATGCTTGAAGTAACTTGTGAGAACTCTTCGTCATCCGAACAACATCAATAGTGGGATCAATTTTAGCGATCTTTATTTTCTTATTAGAACTGATTTGTCGT
>JASFAX010002968.1:0-44056 GCA_030737875.1 Allium sativum | reverse complement strand
AAAGATTCCCTATTTTTCTATCCAAGCACAGCCCACATAAGAAAATTTTCTTTGCTATTGATTTTCCTTTTTCGTCTTATCTTGGAATTTTTATCTTTATCCATCTTTACTGAATTTGCTGTTTCCTTTTTAGTTGTACCATTTCTCTTTTCTTAGCTTATTTAATTATTAGACCTAGGTTTAGTTTTCAAATAAGCCTTCTTGTCTTTCAACTGAAACAGGAAAACAGACACTCTACACAGCTATTGCTAAGGGCCTAGAATCTCGGGACTATGTCCCCTTCGGATAGAAAAGTCCAAATCATGGGATCCATGATAGGTTTAGGTGTTATCCTGACTACCCAACAAGAACAAAAATAACTGAATGATCCCAATAGAATTGTAATAACGGGTTTTACCCCTAACATGGAATTTAGCTATAGGATCTAAACACTTACTTGCCCTTTTTCATTTAAATTTCTCTTCCAAAAATCAGAAGTGTCAAAATTTTATTTTCCTCATCAAAACTTGCTTTTGCCAAACCCAAAAAACATGCCATCTTAAAAATAATAATGTAAATCATCATTTTTTTTTCAAATCACAAAAACTGGAGTAGATACAGACAACTATTTCTGGATCAGGTTTATAACTTGTTCTTACCTATAAGGTTGGTTCGGTCTCTTACTACAAGGTGCAAACATTTACTCTATTTTTACAACTTATTTTGTCCACCCAATAAAATTTTCTCTTTTAAACAATTTATCCAAAATGATTGTCAAAAGAATAGGGACTTCAAAACTTTCTTGATTAAAAATTCTTGTATGAAATATAACAAGAAATACTAGCGAGCTATACATGCTCTATAATGTGCACCTTTTACTGGGAGAATTTTACTTTAGACAAAGTTTTCGCAAGAAATCACTATTATACCCCGTTTTACTTCAAAACTCAATATGTATACTTTACATACTATAACTTTTAAGATTAAAACTTTAAAACACCATAAACCATTTTTCCAAAACTTTTATAATTTCAAGTTCTTAAAAGTTAATAATGGGGTTCGACTCAAAGCGGGTTTCCAATTTTTCTAGGCTTTCCTAGACACTCCCCAAGGTCAATTCTCTCAACTATATATATTCCTAATCCATTTTTCTCTTTTCAACCTTTTCCAATTTATGCGGTTTTCAAGCCCACTAACCCAAAATACTAATCATATGGGATTCACCTTCCTTCCATACAAAGTACATTGTACACTTTCCACCCAAATTACTTAAGGGTCTCAGATTTACATATCCATTCCTTTAGTGTACAAAACAAACATCCCATTTCTTATCGTATTATACTATTTCTATTTAGTGGGTTCCTCTATGGATCTAGGTATATATATAATATTTATATTTTTAAAATTACAAATACGTTCACTCACTATTTATACAGGAATCCTAAACCTAAGCTCTGATACCAAATGTAACAAACCAAATTCCAATAGACCGATTTTTTTTTTCAAAATTACAATCTATCGAAACTCGGATTGGTTTGCTATGGTATCCTGCAGAAAAGGCAGAGACATAAAATATGTCAATGCTCAGAAAATATCTCACAGCGGAATGGACAAAATATAATATAATCAAAGTATAGCCTTACCTATTAATAATATTGCCTAGCCAGTATCCAAAGCTATAATGTCTCATGTATCTGCCATAAATCTAACCTGCAAGTATGTTATGAGGAGCGGGTCAGAACACAAGTTCTGGTGACTGAATTTAAATTATACACTTAAGATAACACTACATATACCGTTCAATCATATTTTCTTACTCATTTGGTTACTTGGGTTAACAACACTCAAGTCTTACACACACGTCATAACCATTTACTTCCTAGAGGATTAACCTAATATAGTATATATGTAGCTACCCCCAATATCGAGGTACACCCCATGGTACCCCACTCGCACGACTCCACCGTAATGCCACTGAAATGTTCGCAGTCCCTCATCCTACGCCGAAGTGACGTACGGACCTCCATGTAACCATGTTACGATCATCATATATCTTCCATTACTACGCTACGTAAGCGTACGGATTGCCACCATCGATCGAACCAGATCTCATACCACAGTAATGCCTTCAAGTCTAAGATACACCACGCAGAGCCGACATGCGTGTATCTAGATTGTCCCATATATGTACTGTTAGTTGTAGCTCGATGCCTCAATCGCACGTACTCTAATGTGCCCCGAGTTCTGTGGCAGGGCGATACAAGAAACACGAAACTCGGTCGGGAGCTTTTCCATATCTGTACAGGCCCGCCTTCAAGAGCCTCAAAATACAGATATTCTTAGGGTCTGTTTTCTATGGTGGTTATGGCCCCACCTCGGCCCCTCCCTCAACTAGTAAAGACTACAAGAGCTAAGCGACATGCCCCTAACAACAAACAATCTAAACATCCATTTGGAATCTCCCCTTAACCACTGTGCCTCGATAGTAAAAGGTAGATGGCGTCTTGGGTTTAGCTCTAGTCTTTTCGCATCCTACTGGCTGTCGATGACGGGTATCCGATGATCCACTATTTTTGTTAGTCGTGACCCTCCGCCTCGCCGTTGAGGCAATTTCCGAATCATCCTGGTGTCACCTCATCACAGCATTCTGACTGCAATGCTACTTTTGCAGTCAAGGCCCACCCACCTAGTAGTTACGCGCAGACCCAACCTTTGTGAGCACAACCTAAGCGTCTGCCACCGCACAGAGGACTACTTGGAGCACCTTACGTATCTCAGGAAGCCGCGTGCTTCACCTTCCAGTCCTTCGGAGCCGACATAATAATCAGATGAATGTGCGCTCCCCTTGTGCATTATAACACCACGATGATCTACCCCGTTGGGTCACTCACCATCAAACGTGCGGACTGGTTCAAGCGCCTCACTTTAATATGTTGTTAGACCCTATGTCTAAACATTCTTTCACGCGCTTTCTTTACCTTATCAGGTTCCCATTTAACTTGGTAATTTTAACTTTTTATTCAGGTTACCAAGTTCTTCCTAGCCCCTTATATCTCTGAGGAATGGGCATCTCCTGCTTATTAATTTCAGTTATACAACTTAACCCATTTAAGTTTATTAATAAGCCCACAACATGTTATAATTCCATCTTATAATTCCACTACAACTTACCGTTGTTTACTTACCAACTTAGTTTTCGTAACTAAGGTCCAATAACAATAAGTTTCTCTTACCATAACTTATGTTGTCCTTATCCATTGATTTCATACTCTTGTTCCCACAAATAACTTAATTTACAATTAAGTACAATTTATCTCTTAACATAAGTTATTCAAATTTTCTTATTATTTTCTTAAAACCTAAGTTATAATTCTCACTCGTCCCTAGGACAAGCCTTAACATGTCATTCTTATCGGCGGGTTTCAGACTTCCAAGTTTACAGATTACTTAATTTATAATTAAGTACAACTTCTTATATTTCACAAACTTTTCCCCTTTTCTTTATTTGTTACAAACAACTGGTTTCAGCATTTCCCCATTTACTGATTACTTAATTTATAATTAAGTGTCACTTATCTCATTTCCTTACTAGTTTATTATAACCTAAGTTATAGTCTTTCACTTGTCCCTAGGACAAGTCTACCTATTATACAACATTCTCATTAATGTAATTTATTTATAATAGGTTATTATCATTCCCCATTTCCATTTACTGTTGTTATCATTTTTCATTCAATTCCATTTATTCCCATTAATTAAAATTAATGTTGTTTATCATTCCTTCTATTCACACACACACACATATATATATATATATATATATATATATATACACACGTGTACCAGACCTCTCACATTAAGCCTACAACCTGTGGATGCTGGATATGCCGGGCGGGTCCGGACATACTTCTTCAACAAGTCAGACTTAATCCCGTGTCTTGGCACGTCTCTTGTTTATGCACTTAGACCCCTCACATTAGATTCGCCACTTGTGGTCGCTGGATATGCCGGGCGGGTCCGGGCAGACTTCTACCACAAGTGTAGTCTAACCTCGTGTCTAAGTGCGGTTACAGTTTCTAATTACTGTGAATCTAGGCATGTTCATTCTTTATTAATTATTACTATTTCATTATAGGTTTTCATGCCCCTTTTCCCAAGTCATACTTATTATGTACCATATACCCAAATTAAGATCTTTAATCATAACTTGATTTATGCCCAAATCCATATTCATGTATTCAATTCTATTTTGACATGTACACATTTAATCGGGTAATTGTTCAAATTTAACATGTTAACATGTCATTTACTCAATAATATGCCACAAGTGAATCTAGTAATTTTTAACAATAGTAATCATTATTCATGTTCTAGCAAGTTTGTTTCTCAACACATAATCATTCCAATACTTGAAATGATACCACATATGAATTGTTCACATTAACATTCAACTCGACACATTTCAATTATACAAAATAGGGAATGGTAAACGATAAATATTATTATCTAAAATGTTATAGCTTAAATCCACTCACCTTCTACGCTTTCCCCAATTCTGGATCTGATCCAGTTCCAGCATCCATGGTTTTACCCTTAACCGGATTCAAAGCCTAATTAACCGTGGATTGATTATCTTCGTTAAAAGAGAAAGGAAAGAAAGAGAAAGAATTTGAATAGATTGTATCTAGAATTTTACCTTCCTTTTCAAGATTCAGAATAATCTTTTATTAACGTCAATTATCTCCTCCAGATCTTGAATTTAAAATCTTCTTATTAATAATCTAAATTTTCTGAATAGATTTGAGGAGAGAGAGAGAGAGTAATGGCGGAGCTTCAGCGTAGCCTCAGAATTATGAGGTTTAGGGTTAGGTCTAAGGTCTTATTTATAGGTGTTAGAAATTAATTTAGACCAGAAATAGTCCACATTCACGCTCAGATCTGTGGGTGGGTCGACCCGAGTGTCGACCCCCCTGTTGGTTGGTCGACCTATCCCTGGGTCGACCCCCAACGGGCCATTTTCCCGCTTTCTGAATTTGATTCCTGGACTAATTATTTAAAATATAAACACATGAGTTCCTTATACGTATACAAACTTCAAACCTTAATAACTTCTTCATACGGTGTCCATTTTACGCAACCAGATGTCTATCTTGACTAGAATTTCGAGACGGACGCAATGGCGTCGTCCATTTTACTTAATTCTCATTATTTAATTAAGTTATTCTTATTTTATTATCTAAAAAGTACGGGGTGTTACACTAAGGGTCTCATAATATAAAACTATTTTTTATAACTTATATTCCATTATATTCTACTAACTGGAACAACCTTTCCATGTTTCGGATTGCCGAGATTTTATATCTCTAAAAGGTTAATTGTGATAATTTCTTTAAATCATCCAAAATATTTGAAAAAAGGAATATTATAAATCACAAGGAATGGATAATTATAGTTTTTGAATTCCGAGGCTTATTCCTTGTCATTTCAAATTCTTTGCCAAAATGAAGTATTTACTAAAAATACACAAAACCCAACGATCCAAAACATGATTATATTTAAATTTCTTGTTGGAGAATGGAGTTTTGATGACAACAACCTTATTTCAATTATCATTGATTATAAAATATATACTAACATTTCTTTCTAGAATATATATACATATATATGCAGGATCTATAAACAGGACTTAAATACTAAAGACTGTACAATTTTAGAGATTCAAGAGATCACAATTCAGAGGGGATTCAAGACTCATGATTAAACAAGAAATCAAGAGTTCAAGACAAATATAGTAATAGAGTCTACTTTATATGTAAGACTCTGAATAACACTCCAGATTCAAATTCAAGTTTTGTTTTTTAAATTTTGTTTTTCAAATTCTGATTTTCAAATTCAAATTCCGTTAGCCTGCTTTGTGATCAGGCTATACAAAGCTAAGGATTTAATTGATGGAGGTACTCGCAGATTGGAAAATGTCACATGCAGACCACCGGTTCGGATCAGACCTCTTTGTTCAAACCCTGTCACCTCAGCACATAAGCTCACAAACCAGCAATCAGAAGACCAGTTCGGGTCGGTTCGATCCCCAGAATATCCGTACCGAATTCCAAGCTTCCCATCCGATCCGGACCGAGCCTACTGCTATGAAACTGTTGCTCACCACGTTCCTACTAACCCGGAACGGTTACCATCCATACACCCACGTTCTTCATATGCTGTCATCATCCCAGTGCTCCCGAACCCGAGATTTACGGGATGGGACCCACATGGCACCCGAACCGAATGTACCTTACGCCTATAAATACACCAATGCACACCATTTTCGGGGATCCTTTTGGCCATTCATCTACTCCAACTCCATCACTAACGAATTTCCTCTATTATTTCATATTGTACTTAGGATCTTTGAGTATAATTCTACAAAATTGAGAGAAATTATCGATTGTATTAGCAAGATTGAGTGGATATCATTGTTGTATTTGTATTCAATTCATTAATCAGAGAAGTATAAAGTGGACGTAGGCTTGCTAATGTCGAACCACTATAAACCTTGTGTTCTTGTTATTTTTTTGTTTCATTCTCTTTAGGATTTTAGTCTAATTAGGTGTTAGAACCACTTTTTGGTCTAATATTTTGGTGCTTCCACTGAGAAATTTGAATTCTCAACATTTCGAATTATCATTCTACCTTTTGGATTCTCAAGTCCGAATAAGTTAGTCCCCTTTTTCCAGTATTTCTGAATTTTTTGGTTAATCTCAAGAGAATCAGACTTCATGGCTAAAGGAAAAGGAACCGCAAGTTTCTCGGGAAAATAAGGCGAGTGAAGATCAGCCTATGCAGTAAAAGTGCTCATCGGATCCAATGCGGCGGATGTGCAAAAAGTTGTAGCGGGGATAAAACAAAGAAATAGCGGAATATAGCGGATAAGTCTAAAATAGCATATGAAACTCGTATTTAATATTTTTACAAATATATAAATGATAAATAAAAGGAAAATTAATATTCAACTTAATTATAATTAGTACATTCTTAATTTTAAATAAAAGCATAAGCAAATAGATGTAAATAAAGTTTAACTTTTGTTTAGTTTGATTAAATTTAATAGAGTATTAAAGTATTTTATATTCTAAAAAATATACCTTATTAAATTGTATTAAAAACTAATTTTATAAACTTTATAATACTTAAATCTCATTTTTAAATTCATTTCATTTATAAAAGATATAGTGGAAATAGAAGAATATAGCTGAAATAATAGGAATATCGGGGATATCAGAAAATAGCGAGGATTAAAGCGGAAAAGCTATTTCAGAGGCTATTTGGAAATAGCTTAGCGGTAGAAATACGCTATACGATATAGAGGGGATATGGCGGGGTAATAGCGGGGCATGAACTGCACAGAGATCAGCAAGCAATAGTTGTCACTAGGTCACGAGGGAACGGTTCAGGATCGAACCGCTCCGAAGGGAACACACCGACCCGAACCGAAGGAAGAGCTCCGACCTGAACCGAAAGACGAGCCCCGAACCGAACCGAGGACTTGGATGTTACTAGTAGCGCTCCCCCGAACCAAATCGATGGTTCAACAACGATTCGATCCGAACCGGCTACAACTGAAGTTGGAACGTCTACTCGAGCAACCGAAATGCTCCGATGCCAACCACGACAACTAATGGTTAACCCCCTGCTTCTAGACCCGTCCCATACATGGATTTATCATGCTTGCTCGATGTGTTGGATAGAACTAATGATGCTTTGGAGGTCCAGGGACGTGAAAGCGTCGCCATGCGAGAGAACATGAAAGACATGAGTAGAAAAATAGACCCATTCCTCTTAAACATGCACCTATAGGATGGGTCGACCCATTCCTCTTAAACATGCACGATTTCTACGCACGATACTTTCAATTCTTTGACCGATTTCTGGAGGCTTCTTTTGATCTGATGGACCAAGTTTTAAACCTAATGTCTTGAACGCCTAGGCTCTCTTGCTCTATTATAAACCTATACGTACGCACGTCTGTCGGACGTGTGTGAAGACAGCCGAAGTGAAGGTGGATTTTGTGTAAAGATGGGTGGAAACATAAACATGGAAACCTAAAAAAAGTCAGGCGACATCGTTCGAAAAAAAAGGACGTACATATGAAAATGAGGCGAGCGTGATATGCAACCGGAATAAACAAAAGGTAATTTAATGTGTATTACAAATGTGAAAAGTAGTTCCATGTGTGTGGGCAGTGGAAGGGAAGTATGCTTTTGTCCAGAAGTGAGCGAACGAACAAAAAAATAGGAGAAGAAAAGGAAAGGTGGGTAGGTAAAGAATTAAACTAAGTTGAAATATAGTTATACGTGATGTGTTCGGTACATTTGACATAGTGATGTGGAAGTTGGGAGATGTGAATTGGAAAGGAAATAAATTTAAGTGAAAAGTGATAACTGTCTGGTTCGGCAATTTTTGCCAGCAATAGTTTGTTCTAGGTTGTTGGATTATTAGTAATATGCAATGAAATTTGATTGAGACGTTGAGAAATAATGATAAGAAGATGGACATAAATGGAAATGGGCAGTTATGAAATGTGTACATATATACGTTTTACTGCTTAATTTTGAATAAAGTGACCAAAAGTTGAAAATGGGTAAAATTTTGAACCATTACTACAATACTGTAAGCACAATGTCCATAATGGCAGCATTGTAGAAGCGAATCTTGTTTGTCAATCTTGTTTTTAAGTGATTGTGAGATTTTGACAATATTCGTAACAATATTTTTGGTAGTTCATGTATGTACCAAAAGATCATGAAACTAAAGGTATTACGATTATTAACTGTGATAAATAAATAGGTATAACATACCTTGCTTATTTTCAGTTAGCAATATCAATACGCCGCATGTTTACATTTATCAATCTACGCATGCTCTTTGGTTTGGTACATTGTTTATTTATAGTTGTTGACATTTAAATGCTCTTTTCAGTTAACAATTTGGCTATATATAAAATAAAGAGCATTGCTAGAACATCCAAAAATATTTTTAGTCATTTTGTGCGGATTTCATTTAGTGCAATTCAGGAGGTGCTAGAAATCCAAGGGTACACATTCCTTTCGCACAAACTGACTGATTGAAACACTCGCAGAACTACATTGGGGCAAGTGGAGCCCCCCCAAAAGAGAAAGCTTTTCAAAAGAAAAAGTAAAGAAAAAAATGGAAAAAAATTAAAGAAAAATGGATCCTTTTCATCAAATTCTGTTATATATTGTGCCTCCGAAAGTTTTAACCCTTCCATTGCTGAATTTTTGGTTCTGCCCCTGGATTGAAATCCAGGCGAAGTAGCATTTTTGTAAAATGAAAGACCCTAAAATATATGTTTGTGTATTATCTATAAAACCTTCCATTTCTCTATGTAAAATTTTAAATGGTATTTATAATTATTGTCTTGTGCTCATGCTCATAAAAGTTGGTCTTCCATATAACTGTACACACATTTTAATCTTTATATCCATAGCTCCGCCTACATTCAGCAAGAGCAGCACCACATGTAAGAGCATCTCCAACAAAGGGAGAATTCAGCCCCTTAATACTGAATCGGGGTAAAAAACCTACCCAACAAACGTTACGCCATGTAACATTCAACGGAATGTTACGGGACCAATTCAGAATTCTGAATTGGTCCGGCGAGCCGATTTTATCGGCTCGCCATGTCGCGAGCCGATTTTATCGGCTCGCGCCGATAAAATCAGCCCGCGACATGGCGAGCTGATAAAATCGGCTCGCCATCTCCCCTCTCCAATTCCCCAACGGCTATCTCATTCCAATGGCTTCCAACGGCCATTTCTGCCTCGATTTTGATTACCAACGGCCATAAAACGGTTAAAACTTTTCTAACGGCCATTTCCGCCTCGATTTTGATTACCAACGGCCATATTTTGATTACCAATGGCTTCCAACGGCCATTTCCGCCTCGATTCTATCCAAATGGATGCAACTACACGGAATGGATTGACGAGCCGTTGTGCCCAAGGGGAATAGTATATGCAAACCAACTCGAACGAGAGATTAGGCGTCTCGAAAATCTTGTTCAAGAGTTGCGACTGAACGCAATGCGACTCCCTTGAAATTGAATTTGTACTTTTAATGTTTGCGTTGATGTTGTAGTAGGCATGTACTATTATTCAGTGTTGTATCTGTAACGGTCGGTTGTATCTGTATGGTTATTGTTATGCGAAAACCCACTAGATGAATTATTGTAATCTTTCCTATATAAAAATTTCATGTTCTATATATTTAAAATATAATCTTTCGTATATAATATTCCTACTAATAAAAATTAATAAGTAGATAAAAAGGAATCGTTTATTGGTCTGAGTGTCTCTTTATTGGTTTGTGTGTCTCTTTATTGGTTTGAGTGTATGTTTATCGGAATCCTTTATTGGTCTGAGTGTCTCTTTATTGGTTTGAGTGTCTCTTTATTGGAATCGTTTATTGGTCTGAGTGTCTCTTTATTGGTTTGAGTGTCTCTTTACACGTATGTAAGAAGGAGTTAAAAAGGATTTTAAAAGGAGGGTCGTCCACTTATCTGCATAATGTAAACATTTAAGCACGCGAAGGAGTTAAAAAGGAGTTTAAAACTAGGGTCGTCCACTAACCCGTGATATTTACACGTATATAAAAAGGAGTTCAAAAGGAGTTTAAAAGGAGGGTCGTCCACTTATCCTCATAATGTAAACATTTAAGCACCCAAAGGAGTTTAAAACTAGGGTCGTCCACTAACCCGTGATATTTACACGTATATAAAAAGGAGTTCAAAAGGAGTTTAAAAGGAGGGTCGTCCACTTATCCTCATAATGTAAACATTTAAGCACCCGAAGGAGTTAAAAAGGAGTTATAAAGGAGTTTAAAACTAGGGTCGTCCACTAACCCGTGTTATTTAAACGTATATACAAAGGAGTTAAAAAGAAATTAAAAAGGAGGAAATTAAAATTAAACTAATATAACAAACCCCACCCCCCTCCCGAGCCATATATAGGCTCGGGACAGGCGCGAGCCGATTTTATCGGCTCGCGCCCGTTGGGAGATATCAAAGATATCTCCCGTAATGTTACGGGCCGTAACGTTACGGCCCGTAACACTGTTGGAGATGCTCTAAAGACACTAACTCTGAACGCTCTTATCACCTCATTCTTCATAAATAACTAAATAAATGTAGAAAACATAGACTCCTATACAAAAAATATCAACACCTCATTTGCCTTAAATTCATATCACTTAGTCAATTAGTCGCATATGCACCATATATACGTATATATATATTATTAAACGCACATGAGTTTTTTTTCCAAGCTTTTCAGTGACCCCAATTTCAGGCAACAGTCAAACTCGCCTCCTTCCACCTTATTCTATTATCTGCTCGTCCCTTATAAGTCAACATCCTACTTCTCCATGAACCCCTTGAGTGTGTGCAATTCTTCTACAATCTTCTACCTCGATAACATACTCTATCTCTTCTTCTTATAGATGCTCTATCTATTTGACCTCTTCTACTCAACATGACCTTGTAGCTTTTCAACCTAGAAGCTCTGAAGTTCCATTCTTATGCATCACGCTTCTAATATTGCATTGCCACGTGCCAATCATCATCCAACTTGTGCATTTGCTTCTCATACAGCATATTTGTGTATTTGCTTCTCATATTACATCAATAATCAACTCTACCGTCACACCTTCATTTGGTTCGCTTTGTGCAGCAATTACTGATTTCCTAATTTTTAGCAACAACAACCTTTAGATCCACTCCTCCTCACCGCAGCCCTAACTCCTCATTTCGCTCGGCTCTACTGCGTTGTCAACAAAAAAATATATATTAAAGTTAGATAACATATTATATTCTTCATGATTCCAATAAAATTTTCAAATGCACAATTTAAATTGTTATCTTAAACATATAACACAACTTCAAATCAGAAGGTATTAACAGTTTAGTTCGAAACTAATATACTTCTGTACTAAACTGCCTTTATTTTGGTGAAGTCATAATTTCAAAAGAGGCCAAATAATAAATATAAAAATTAAAATAGCACTGCCTTCTTTGTAGAAGCAATGAATAATAATAAAATACAATACGAATATATTGTTTTATTATGAATAAAAAGATGGTAAGATAGTTGTTACCTTTAAAATTCATTTCACATACTAAATAGATTACTATAGTTCTTGATGTACTATCAGCCTTCTTAACAAAGTAGGCACAATAATGAGTTAAGGAAATCAACAGGTCAATAACAATTATGGAAATGTATGTACTAACAAATGGTAAAAGTAAAAATAGTCAAAAGAAGTGTAGCAGCTTTGATTAAAGCAAAAGTAGGAAGGTGATACAACCACACAAGTGCACACTAATGCACAACCAAGCAGCCATCCAGTAAGGCCAAAGAGGACCATCAGAAAGCCTACCAAATTTGATGAATAAAACAAAAGAATCAGCTAGCTTTTTTTTACCACCTGCAGAAATAGTATGCATTTTCTTGTCTTATGCAAATTGCCCTCTGTATTTTGCTTTTTCTTTATTTTCTAGAATGCGGTTACAAGCCTAGGGCTATGATAAAGCCACATAGGAAGGGTGAATGTAAGAATTATCTATATGTAGCTACAGTAGCATGAATGAATTAAGTATGTGTTGCTCATTTCTCTTCTGTTTCTCCTTATTTTCTTCTTCATTTTATGCTCTGTAAATCTATATCATCTTGCCACTGTTCTGTCAACGCTGATAGCCGCATCATTTTGGTGCTTTCACCTTGTTCTCTCCTCCCTCCCTCCTCACAATCTCTATCTCTCCTCCAAATATGACACACCCCATCGATGAAGCCATGGCACAACTCCACGAACACCAAGAAACCATCAACTCCATACAAAACAACCAACTCGACCACCAAAACCAGCTAACCGACATCCACAACACCCTTCAAACTCACGGCACATCGCTGGAAAATATTACCAAAACATTAGCCGACATTACTGTCAAGCTAGCATCCATCACTCACACAAATCCCTCCTCTTCCATTACCTCACCAAACAGCACTTTACAACCACCACGCCAACCACCCCTACTAGCTACTCCTAATACACCCGCCACTCGACCGCCTAAGTGCGAACTAGCAACCTTAGACGGCTCAAACCCATTCGATTGGATGTTCCAAGCCGAACGCTTCTTCAAATATCATAACACCCCCGAAGAACAAAGAATCGATCTCGCAAGCTTCTCCATGAATGGACAAGCATTGACGTGGTTCCAATGGATGCACCGCAACCAATAACTATCTTCATGGCAAGATCTCCTCCTCAATCTTGAACAACGTTTCGCACCATCATCCTTCCACAACCCGCAAGCACAACTTTTCAAACTCCAACAAACAACTTCCGTCGAACAATACCAGTCATCCTTCGAATCTATTAGTAACCATATCACCAATTTACCAACCGAAGCATTGTTACATTGCTTAATCTCCGGCCTCAAACCTCAAATCAAACATGAGATCCTACTTCTAAGACCCACCACCATAACTAATGCCATCGAAACGACCAAGATTGTTGAGACCAAACAACAAGAAAAAAGAGCATTCTTTCAAAAAAGTCCACCCTACAAGCCATAATCTACAACTACACAGCCTGCAAACCAATATACCCCCTCAACACAAACCACAAACACCTCATATCCAATCAAAAAACTTACCCAGGCTGAGATGGAACAACACAAAGCTAAAGTACTGTGCTTCAATTGCGACGAACGTTATCACGTGAAACATCAGTGCCAGACCAAAAGAATCCTCATACTTCTTCCCAATGAACCGCCGGACCCAGATCCACCATTAATCGACTTATCTGACCCACTCGAAACCCTAACCACCGAACAGCAAGAAATCTCTTTCCATGCCCTCGTTGGCTCCTCCCAACCATCCACCCTACGCCTCCCAACCATCATCAATAACCGCCAAATCTCCATGTTAGTAGACACCGGTAGCACACACAATTACCTCCACCCACGCGCAGCCCGATTTTTTGGCCTCAAACCAAATCTGCATCCTCGCTTTGTTGTAACAGTGGGAAACAGAGAAAAATTGAGAAGCGGAGGAATTTGCGAAGCAGTTCGCGTTTTAATTGATACCGTTGAATTTTTTATTGACTTCCATTTATTGGAAATTGCTGGAGCAGATGGGGTATTGGGTGTACAATGGCTCTGAACTTTAGGCCCAATCACCACCGACCTATCCAACCTCACTTTTTCCTTTGAACTCCAAAACAAACCCGTCATGCTGACGGGCCTAAGCCCAACCAAAAAACCCTCTGAAATTTCTTTCACACAATTAAAACGAATGGGTCACAACAACTCCATTTCTTTCTTTTACCACCTCCATTCTACAACACAAACTGTACCACGCCCACTTGCACCTGCACATCCCCCCACTTCAACAACTATTAACCCAGTTCGAACACATCTTCACATTACCATCCAACCTTCCCCCAAATCGCTCCCTTAACCACCGTATCACCTTGCAACCAAACACCAACCCCGTCAACGTCCGTCGATACTGTTACCCATACTTTCAAACAAATGAAATCGAAAGACAAGTCCAAGAAATGTTGCATTCTCAAATTATTCAACCTTCCACAAGCCCATTCTCTTCCCCGGTTTTATTAGTAAAAAAAAAGGCGGAACGTGGCGATTTTGTGCAGATTATAGAGCACTTAATGCCATCACAATAAAAGATACCTACCCAATTCCAACGGTAGATGAACTTCTTGATGAGCTACATGGATCTACATATTTTTCCAAACTAGATCTACGAAGTGGTTATTTTCAAATTCGGGTTCATCCACCCGATGTTCCAAAAACAGCTTTCCGAACTCATGACGGCCACTATGAATTTTTAGTTATGCCCTTTGGGTTAACTAACGCGCCGTCTACTTTTCAAGCTACTATGAATAATATATTTTGACCATATCTTCAAAAATTTATCTTGGTTTTTTTTGACGATATTTGAATATATAGTACAACGTGGGTTTCACATTTATCTCATCTAGAAACAACTTTGAATATTTTGGCTACCCACAAATTTTTTGCAAATATTTCAAAATGTGTTTTCGCTATGCAAAGCCTAAATTATCTAGGCCATATAATTTCAGGAAATGGGGTTCAAATGGACCCATCAAAAATTGACAGTATCCTTAACTGGCCCATGCCCTCTTCACAAACAGCTATAAGAGGATTTTTGGGCCTTATAGGGTACTACAGACATTTTATACAGAGCTACGCAAGTCTAGCCGGCCCGTTGTCGGATCTGCTCAAGAAGGATGCACTCGCTTGGACAAATGAGGCCTATGCTGCATTCAACGCATTAAAGAAAGCCATAACACAAGCCCCTGTACTCCATCTTCCTAATTTTTCCAAACCCTTCACTGTACAAACCGATGCTTCAGGGTCGGCAATCGGCGCAATACTCTCCCAGGAAAACCACCCAATCGCGTTTCACAGCCAACGACTTCCACCTCACATCCAAAGGAGCTCCGCCTATTCACGCTTGATGTTCGCAATCACTTCGGCAGTCCGCCGCTGGCGCCATTACCTTCTTGGCCTATGTTTCACCATCCTCACCGATCACCAGAGCTTGCGATAGCTGACGTCACAAGTCATCCAAACCCCCGAGCAGCAGCGGTGGTTATCGAAATTGTTGGGCTTCGATTTCGATATCAAGTACAAACCAAGAAATCAAAACCTAGCAGCCGATGCTCTGTCCCGCTGGTCGCAAGAAGCCTTGATGCACGACATCTCTTCCCCGATATTTCACATTACCGAAGACATCAAAGTAGCTGCAGTAAACGACGAGGCTTATAAACTGCATGTTCACAACATTCAAGCAGGTATACAAGATTCCCCAAAACTCACTTTGCATGATGATTCATTATTTTGGGGTGACAGGCTATATGTTCCAAACGATCCAAACCTTCAGCAAATGATAATCAGAGCTTGCCACAACTCAAAGGAAGGAGGCCATTCAGGAGTGAAAGCCACAGTTGCTCGTATCACAAGCAGTTTTTTCTGGCCGAATCTATCCCGCACCGTCCAGAATTTTGTCCGACAATGCTCCATCTGCATACAATGCAAATCCGACACCATGGCACCCAAAGGACTGCTGCAACCTCTCCAAATACAAGCGCAAATATGGGACGACATCTCCACGGAATTTATTACCCATCTTCCTAATTTATGGGGTATTTGTCGATCGGTTCTCTAAATACGCGCGCTTTTGCGCTCTTTCCACTTTCGTATCCGCAACCCAACTCGCTACGCACTTCATTCATGAGTATGTTCGCCTACATGGTTATCCCCGTAGCATTGTGTTGGACCGTGAATGCCTTTTTCTTAGTAAATTTTGGAAGGAGCTATTTAGTATTCACAACACCGAACTACGAATGAGTAGCGCTTACCATCCCCAAACGGATGGGCAAACAGAAGTTGTGAATCGCTGCTTGGAGACTTATCTTCGAGCACTAGTCGGCGACGCACCAAATCAATGGGTTAAATATCTTCCTTGGGCCAAATGGTGGTATAACACTTACAAACACACCTCCATCGGCATGTCGCCATTCCAAGCTGTCTACGGTAGGCCACCTCCATCCATACCCAACTACATCATCGGCACTACAACAACTCAAGACATTGCTGATTGGGCTCTTAACCGCGAGGACATATTAACCATAGTAAAAACCAATCTTCAACGAGCTCAAGTTAGAATGAAAAATCAAGCCGACAAGCACCGTAGCGATAAGGAATTCGTGGTAGACAATTGGGTATTCGTCAAGCTTCAACCATACCGCCAACACTCCGTCCGATCATCATAGCAAAAATTACCAAATAAGTACTTTGGCCCATTTAAAATTATAGAAAGAATTGGCCCTGTAGCTTATAAGGTTCTACTACCAGCAAATGCCCGAATCCACCCGGTCTTCCATATCTTCATCCTGAAACTTTGCCCCAACCCGCATGACACCGCTCCAATTCCACTACCACCATCTCTGATCAATAAGGATAGCACTGCCGGTCTTGCGGACAAGACCATTCTTCAGGAGGAGGGTGATGATACAACCACATAAGTACACACTAATGCACAACCAAGCAGCCATCCAGTAAGGCCAAGGAGGACCATCAGAAAGCCTACCAAATTTGATGAATAAAACAAAAGAACCAGCTAGCTTTTTTTTTACCACCTGCAGAAATAGTATGCATTTTCTTGTCGTATGCAAATTGCCCTCTGTATTTTGCTTTTTCTTTATTTTCCAGAATGCGGTTACAAGCCTAGGGCTATGATAAAGCCACGTAGGAAGGGTGAATGTAAGAATTATCTATATGTAGCTACAGTAGCATGAATGAATTAAGTACGTGTTGCTCATTTCTCTTCTGTTTCTCCTTATCTTCTTCTTCATTTTCTGCTTTGTAAATCTATATCATCTTTCCACTGTTCTGTCTACCCTGATAGCCGCATCAGAAGGTTAACCCCAGGGAATTAATTCGTTATAGATATTGACCCATTCACATACTCAAGTTATTGCTTTTCAGTTTATTCTTACTTTCTATTGGGATCATGAGGTTAACATCCAATGTAAATGATCTTTTAACGTGAAAGTTGTAGTTTCTGGAGTGGTGACTAAAGAGCAATGTAAATGAAGGTAGTAAAAAAATATAGTAGGGAAAAATAGCACCTTACCTGACTATGTATATCTCTGTACAACTTGTTTAGAACCATCTGAATCATTATCTTACCTGCGGATGTTACATATATAGAATTAGCATTAAGGTATATCAATTCAAAGAAAAAAAAAACAGAAATTCAGGCCAATCAAGAAATCAGTAAGCTGAGTGAGGATTGCTCTGGTTAAATTTGTACCCTTCTAATATGTTGAATTCTAAAAAAACTGAAATTATCTATTAGATTTGGAACTTCATCTTTGAGAGGTCACCAATGGCTGCAAATGCATTCCTAAATGTTCGTGTACCATGATGAATTTTTTGATTTCAATAGGAGAAAGGAAGCTTATAAGATTTTTTCCATCATCAACTTCGAAATTTTACTGACGAAGTCCTATTGTTCGTTTTTCTTATTCTTCAGTCGAATGCTTCCATCAGGTTTACAACTGAGGCAATGTTCTGTGATTGCAAATAGATCCAATGCGCCATGTTTACAATCTCAAAAGGATAATTGCACGGAGCTCATCAGACCTAGTTTTAGGGGATTGAAAATTAGAATCTAAAGTCGGAACAATTATCGAGAATGGGATCTATATCATCAGATCAATACCAATTTTTTTTTTGTGTAAATACAAATTAAGTTCCAGATTTGAAAGAATGTTAAGACAATCGAACAAAACAAATGTTTTACCTTTTAATGGCTATTCGCAGATCCCGAAATCTCTTTTTCCAATCGCTTTTATTTTTCACATTTTCTCTATTTGATTTTAGCATTTTTTCAGCGATTTTTTTTATATTTTTAGTGCGGTTATTGAATACAATTAGTTACATAGAAGAGTAGATATGTGCAGTGAAATTAATGGAGGACGTGCGCATTAAAAATGACAGAAGTGCCCATTAGAAAGCTTTCCAGAATTGTGTTGAAATGGTTATTTTGGGAATAGCCAAAAAGGCTTCACTTTGACCCTTTGACCAAAGGTTTTGCATTATAATATAAGATAAAGCACCAACCTTACCCTATTTCTCCTTACTCCATTTCCCCCCATTCTCTACCTCCACTATACAAAACCTTTTCCGCTAAATTTTAATGGATTTCGAAGATTTAGGTTTTTGCATATATATGTTTGGAGAATATTTATACATAACGAATTCCTACTGAAGCCCATCAGATTACATAAGTCAATGAGTATTTTTAATAATTACAAGATTAGTATAAATTGGGGATTATTTGGATAGTATAACTGAAACGACCCAGACTCGCCCAGCCTAAGAAGAGATGGGAGGAGCCCGAATTGCTTTGAGAACACGACGCATCAGGACACAAACAGTAGAACATTTCATTGCTATTACAACAATTTACATTAGAGTACAAGAGTTTTTCAGAGCCCGAATAAATATTACATAGCAGAAAAATAATATCAGAGATTAAAATATATAGCAGCGGAAATTCAAAATGTATAAATACAATGCACAGCGGAAATACATCAACTAACACAACTGAAGGAATACACGGATACAAAGCTTTCCGAATATAGCTCCAGCTGTAAACCAGGATCCTATTAAATAGAAATCTGCAAAACCAAAACTATTAGCTGCCTGTGTGGAAAATATTGGCACCTAGAGTTTAGGTAGAAATAATAAACTCCTAGTCAGTCATGGGACTGGTGTGAGAACTAAAACAGTTATTAACTTTATTTCAAAGTTAGGTGAATCAAGGGACCACGCCGTATAACACGGAACGGGTTTTCTCCCATGAATACCATAAAACCAACAGCGTAATGCTAAAATGAAAAATGAAGCCATTATAAGACTCAGGTCCCATCACACAATGCAAACACAAATCAGAGGATAGAGTTTTACCTTATAATGGCAACCCTTGGATCTTCGGGGCCGGTCCACACTTACTTTTGTAGATTAGTTATTCCTGAACACACATTTCCCGGTCCTATCAGACATATCTCTGAGCCATTAGAGACTCAATATCCGAGGCGTCTCGTTCCATCATCCACATAAGTAAAAATGTCTGGGCTCCATACCATGACACCACTTCTAGCTAGAAAGAAATATCGTGCACTCCCTACAATCACTATCCCATTTTTGACTCGTACCAGGTGTGAGGCTCGCAAATCAACCCTATACACAAAGCTATGCTACTTAAAGTCGTGCTTTGGTCATCATCTACAAGGCCCTGCTTTTCAACAAAAGCCTTGATCATTTACAATGTCGGACTCACATCTAAGCTCGTACGTCTCAGAGAAGGGTGTTAAGCAAGAGAATAAATCCTCTACCACCAAACAGATATATATTTAATAGAAACCAATCAACACAGAATGAAATCCAATGTCGGACTCACATCCATTTACAAGTCCGTTCTGGGTCTGAACAAAATCGAAGGCACCTTATTCCTCGTCCCATATGTCCAATACAGGAGAGAGGTCCCCGCATATCCGATCGATCTCCAAGTACGTCTGGACGATCACCACTTATTGCCTTGTCTTGGGTGTACAGCCCAATTAAGACATCAGTAATCATCCAAACGATGTGAAGATCTTCGGTCCTCAGCCACCGTCTTCTTCGATTTTTAATCGTCGTAACAATTATTCAAAATGGGTTAAACCCGGTCTTTCCGAATAACTCGCGTATTTTATAATCAAGTGCTATAAAAACACATCATATGCCTCATTCCTATTCAGAATATTCTTTTATTCAAATATTCACATCTTAGGGGAAAGGTTCCCATTAATTTTATCAAAGATAAGTTCCTTTAAACTTATTCTTTAATCTTCCTTTGGATATCACTTTCAAAAGATTTTATTTTATCCTTTAACAATTCTAAACCAAATTAAGGTTTATAAAACTAGTCGGGATTGTCGAGCCTTACCGAAGTAATCATTTATTATATTATCCCAATCCCAACCTATTCATCCCATGGAGCAAAACTGGTAGTACTCCATATCTAACACCCACGGTGTTATTGGTTTAATTACCATTTCACGTTCAAATCTAATTAAAGATTTAACTATCGCATGGAGTAAAACTGGTGGTACTCCATCTCGAAACATTTCTGGAATTCGGTAAATTTAGTTACCTTATTCGTATTCCAATCTAGTTAAAGATTCCTTAAAACTCTATTTTTGTTTTAATCTCAAAATTCCTTAATGATTATCCAACTTTAGGAAATTAATCCTGCCTTGAATTGGGTTAGAGAACCAATGTCATTTAAAACACAGTTCACGATAAACCCAAATCATCTTCCATCAACTATGGAATCTTCACGGAAAATAGATCAATGTATTATCAATATAAATTTCCGTATCAGACTAATAATATAAATGGAATAACGGTAAAGCCTTTTATATTCCATAAATAGTAACGGTCTTCATTCACCGAAGCTCATCTAGGTTATTATTAAATCGAATCAGTTCCAATTTACTGCATTAAATTAGAAAACTTTACTTTGGAAAATTTCCATTAAATCTTAATAAAAAGATTTATAAATTTCAAATCATATCTTCACTGTTAATTGGGTTTTAAGAACAAATGTTATTTAAAACATCGTTCGCAATCAACCCAAAATCAACTTCCATTTAATTCCAAATTATATTTATAAATGGGAAAACTTCATTAATCTTAGTTAAAAGATTTATTCCTTTCTCAACTTGGTTTAAGAACAATGTTATTTAAGACACCATTCACGACAAACCCAAATTCCAATTTGATATTAAACACAAGGCTCTGAATAAAAATGATATCGGCTTATATTCAATATCAAATTCTAAAACTAGCAGATATCGTATTGGGAAAATGATATATGTATCTTCCAAATTCCTCAACAATATTCGTATAATCATGGAATCCAATATCGAAATATTCCGAAGATTATTTCTATTCAAATCCATTCTGATTCATACGTTGGAAAATTCTGGTTATATCAGACCCATTTAAATTCCTTTTTGATCTTTACTTAAGTTGATAAGCAACTTATTCTGATAAAAATATCTTTTATCGTTATAAATGTGGAATTTTCCATCTAAAATCATTTATTATGATTTCACATAATTTATTAAATATTTTAAATAATTTTAATAAGGCCCTTACAATTGGTTTCCAATATCGATCACCGAACTACATCCATAACGACCTTTTCCAAAACTGATTTGGACATATCTTAAAATCTAACCGTTCAAATTTAAATCTCATAAATTTATTTGAAAGATCTTTTCGATATAAACCCAACGGTTCCAGTTTTAGGAGAATCCGATGGCCGGATCTCCCGTTACATCAATTTGAAGTCAATGGTTGAAACTCGTGAACGGTCGCTATGCGGTGCGTTCTATTCAAACCATTTATATATATATATATATATATATATAATATTTCACCGATTTCCTTTCAAAACGTATTTTATAAACCGTTTATAAATTCGTTTTAAAAACGATTCCAACTTCCATTTCAATTTTAAATCAAAATTGAATATCCCATACCATTATAATATTAAAATGATAATGTTTTCAAAATATCAGATCTTGAAATCAAATCTTTTCGATATTCATTATAAAATAAATAAAATCGAAAGCAAATTCCGTTCGAGTAAAAATGGCGTATATCTACTTAATTCGGCTTCATATATTTCAATATATTTGCGTCCATCCAAAATCGGACATCAAAATCATATTTTGGTTTTTTTCTGAATATTATTATTTTAAAATATTCATTATTTCTGAATTGGAATCAGACTCAATCAATTACTTTTATTTTTGTGGATTCCATACATCGTATGTATTCAAAAATAGTGATAAACAACTATTAAACAGTCAACTCACATCTAGAGTGCAATTTACAACTGTATAAGCATTAAATAATTAAATAACGTTTATCACAGTTTGTCAATCAATCGGTTGACGTATAATTAATTCTAAGGGAGATGTGAATTAATTATGATCCCCAGACCCGTGTGGGGTTTTCAGTCATCAACAAATAATTGGGCGATGTGTAAAATTATCGCCCCAATACCCATGTGGGGTTTACATCAAAATCCATGTGAATTTATTTAATATTTTCACAGTTTAATAATGATAACATTTAAAACTGTAACATCCATCAATCGCCAAACAAATATTGCAATCATAGGCAGTCAATATATATACAATTATAAAAATAAATAACTGTACAATATTTTGAGTGAGAGAATTCTCACATTGGCTTCCACTCCGTCAGTCTTTATTTGAAGATTGTTTTAATAAAATTAAACGAGCGTATAATTTTATCAAAAACTGCAACAACTTCTGTTTCCATTCTGGTCAGTTCCATGTTGTAGTGTTCGTTGATACGAGCACACCGCTTCTGAAATCACTGAATTCTGATTTCATTTGGACAAGATATAAGCTTTTAAACCTTAATTACATAACTAAAATAATTGACTTAATAATTAATTTCCTAATTACATTTCCTTAAGAAAATCAGGTCGTCGTTCTTCTTCCTGGACAAAATTTGAGCTCGTCACCTAAATCCTTGAACGCACGCCTCCCCTGACGTCCGACCCTCGATCCGTCACCGCCGCCGCCAAGCCCAGTTCGTCCTTCCCTTACGCCGGTGGTGGCGCCACCCTCGATGGCCCCTATGCGCCTGAAAGTAGCTTCGAACGCCATGTCTTCTAGCTCGAAAATCGAGAAATCCAGACAACTTTATTTGATCTGAACCGTTCAGAATGTCGAGCTCACCTAGAGGAAGGTTTTCGCTGCTAGGGGTTCGAGCTATAGAGTCGTGGATGAGGAGTTAGAGGAGGGAGAAGATCGGAGCTTTTCTGCCATCGAAATGATTGAAACGGCGGCTGGAGAAAGTGATTAGGTTTAGCGTTTTCCAATGACTACTTATATATACATATTATTTTATATTATTTATTTTCCAAATAACTTGTTATCGTTTCAAACTCCAAATTAAACCCAACGACTGACGTACCCAACTAAATACCCCTATTCCAGACACAATAGAATATGTTTCGTAAGCCAATTCGACTGTTTTGATCATTTTTAGTCAAAATTAAAATATAAATTAATATAACGTTCAATATTGAATTTTAACGCACATTTTAATTTACCGGGGCCACATACTAAACTCCACAAATTACAAAAATTGAAAACTAGCTATATTTTGACGATACGGTCCTAACAAAATTAATTTCATTGAATTTGGAGAACGTTTGAAAAATGGCCTTTTTATTAGCTTATTAAATTCAAACTGAAATTGAAAACGCGTTTAAATTCACTATGCTTCCATGCTAAGTCCAAATGACTTGAAATTTTTAATATGATAATAATTTGACATTTTGAATCTAACAAAAGTGGTTTCGTCGAAAACAGAGGTTGTTTGCAAAATGGCTATTTTTAAGGGCTTGAATAATTAAAAATATATATAAATTCTATAGCGACTATTTTAAATTTTAAACTGGACATAACTTTCAATCTATAAAGTGAAATCTCAGTTTCTTACATTCGTTAGATAGATATAGTTAAAAATATTCCAACGTTTCTTGTTTCATCAAATTCTGACTTATATTGAATTCTGTATATATTCAATTGAAATTTAAAATCAATTTTTCAAACAACCACGCCATTTCGAGTTCGTTTTAATTAAATTTTAAATCTATACATTCTAACTTCGATTTAAATAAATTATAAATCATTAATTCTCAAAATAAATCATTTTAAATTCTTAAAATCCATTAAATCAATTAAAAATAAAATTTTAAATTGGTTCCAAAATCTGAGGTGTTACCATCTCCCCCACTTAAAATCTTTTCATCCCCGGAAAGGAAGATAAAATTGAAGGTTGTTTACTTAATCAACTCCACCTTGGCTTGACTCAAGTTCTTTAACTTTTCAGTTTCTAAGAACTTTCTAATTTCTCCAAAATTTGGCTAATACCCTAAATTTTTGAAAAATTTCGCCATAACCTCCTTTGTACGGGCTGATCGGTAAAACCACAGCTTGCCTCACAAGGCCCTCATCAATCAAAAATAAAAATAAAAAGCCAATCGGCTCATAAAATCATCAAACCCAATGAATATAGTAAACATGTACCTATTTGTTGGGCATACAATTTTATTCCTCTTCTTAGCTTCCATGCTATGACCTGTTCAACATATATACATGTCTATATATGCAATCCAAATCAATTTTCAATTAAGTTCAATAATAAATTCGATTTGGCAAAATTTTACCCTTTCCTTTGTCATATTGGTTTTATTGTTTTGATATTTTAATTAGTTGAACTAATAATCACGCATCACAACCAGTAATCAATTAGTTGGTTAAATTTTCAAACATATAACTTTATATATTTAAAATCATATTTCAATGCCACATCACAAACAATAAACTCTAACTAAGTTTTGGTTCTTACACCAGTCAATTGGAAATATATAGATATCCCACTTTCGTAACCCGAAAATAAACTACTGATGCTGTACAGTCATCAATAGAATCATCCCTGCGCGACTAGAGTGTGATTCTGTATCTATCCAGTATACATAAGTCTTTGGATAAACATTCATGATGCGTATATGCAAAATCTTCTTATACTCGATAGTCCAAATTCAATATAAAATTAGATATTTAAATCTTTATAATAAGATATAATTTTCAAAGCAAAACTCATTTATTTATAAATAATACTCTTCAAACTCATTATAGGGTATTACTAACCCTATTTCTAACAATTTATTATTATAGGATATTACTAATCCTATTTCTGATGAATTCTTTCGTTCGGTTCTAATGTGTCTTGTTCTCGAGTTTTGTAAACCAAAGCTCTGGTACCAAACTGAAACGACCCAGACTCGCCCAGCCTCCGAAGAGACGGGAGGAGCCCAGATTTCTTTGAGAACACGACGCATTAGGACACAAACAATAGAACATTTCATTGCTATTACAACAATTTACATCAGAGTACAAGAATATTTCAGAGCCCGAATAAATATTACACAGCAGAAAAATAATATCAGAGATTAAAATACATAGCAGCGGAAATTTAAAATGTATAAATACAATGCACAAAGGAAATCCATCAACTAACACAACTGAAGGAATACACGGATACAAAGCTTTCCGAATATAGCTCCAGCTGCAAAACAGGATCCTGTTAAACAGAAATCTGCAAAACCAAAACTACTAGCTGCCCATGTGGAAAATAGAGCACCCAGAGTTTAGGTAGAAACAATAAACTCTGAGTCAGTCATGTGATTGGTGTGAGAACTAAAACAGTTATTAACTTTATTTTAAAGTTGGGTAAATTAAGGGACCACGCCGTATAACACGGAACGTGTTTTCTCCCACGAATACCATAAAACCAATAGCGCAATGCTAAAAGGAAAAGTGAAGCCATTATAAGACTCAGGTCCCATCACACAATGCAAACACAAACCAGAGGATAGAGTTTTACCTTATAATGGCCAAACATGCTTGGTATGCGAAATTTATCTTTTATTATTACTATAAGTGAAGAAATCAACTTCAAATATAAATGTTTATATCATAGACGGCATAGTACCCAATCCTACAATGTCGTATATAGGTTTACAACTAAAATCGAAAAGTCGCATATTGGAAATTGGGTTCCATCTATGAGTCGAGGCAAGGGATCGTCCTCACCGGTTTCGAGACACTCTAGCAAATGCCTCAGGATTACACACTCTGGGCAACCCTTGGAACTTCAGGGCCGGTCCACACTTACTTTAGCGGATTAGTTATTCTTGAACACACATTTCCCGGTCCTATCGGACATATCTCTGAGCCATTAGAGACTCAATATCCGAGGTGCCTCATTCCATCATACACATAAGTAAAAATGTTTGGGCTTCATACCATGACACCACTCCTAGCTAGAAAGAAATGTCGTGCACTCCCTGCAGTCACTATCCCGTTTTTGACTCATAACGGGTGTGAGGCTCGCGAATTAACGCTATACACAAAGCTATGCTACTTAAAGCTGTGCTTTATCATCATCTATAAGGCCCTGCTTTTCAACAAAAGCCTTGATCATTTGCATCTTAGCATGCCACATTGTCAATCCATACCATACCACTGATTTCCACCAATATATAACCTCTAAGCTCATACGTCTCAGAGAAGGGTGTTAAGCAAGAGAATAAATTCTCTGCCACCAAACAGATATATATGTAATAGAAATCAATCAACATAGAATTAAATCCAATGTCGGACACACATCCATTTACAAGCCCGTTCTTGGCCTGAACAAAACTGGAGGCACCTTATTCCTCGTCTCTTATGTCCAATATAGGAGAGAGGTCCTCGCATATCCGGTCGATCTCCAAGTACGTCCGGATGATCACCACTTATTACCTTGTCTTGGATGTACAGCCCAATCAAGACACCAGTAATCATCCAAACGATGTGAAGATCTCCGGTCTTCAGCCACCGTCTTCTTCGACTTTTAATCGTCGTAACAATTATTCAGAATGGGTTAAACCCGGTCCTTCCGAATAACTCGCGTATTTTATAATCAGGTGTATAAAAACACATCATACGCCTCATTCCTATTCATAATATTCTTTTATTCAAATATTCACATCTTAGGGGAAAGGTTCCCATTAATTTTATCTAAGATAAGTTCCTTTAAACTTATTATTTAATCTTCCTTTGGATATCACTTTCAAAAGATTTTATTTTGTCCTTTAACAATTCTAAACCAAATTAAGGTTTATAAAACTAGTCGGGAATATCGAGCCTTACCGAAGTAATCATTTATTATATTATACCAATCCCAACCTATTCATCCCATGGAGCAAAACAGGTAGTACTCCATATCTAACACCCACAGTGTTATTGGTTTAATTACCATTTCACATTCAAATCTAATTAAAGATTTAACTATCGCATGGAGTAAAACTAGTGGTACTCCATCTCGAAACATTTCTTGAATTCGGTAAATTTAGTTACCTTATTCGTATTCCAATCTAATTAAAGATTCCTTAAAACTCCATTTTAGTTTTAATCTCAAAAATCCTTACTTAATGATTATCCAACTTTGGGAAATTAATCCTGCCTTGAACTGGGTTAAAGAACTAATGTCATTTAAAACACAGTTCACGATAAACCCAAATCATCTTCTATTAACTATGGAATCTTCACGGAAAACAAATCAATATATAATCGATATAAATTTCCGTATCAGACTAATAATATAAATGGAATAACGGTAAAGCCTTTTAAATTCCTTAAATAGTAACAAACTTCATTAACTGAAGCTCATCTCAATTATTATTAAATCGAATTCCATTCAATTCCAATTTAATGTATTAAATTGGAAAACTTTGCTATGGAAAATTTTCATTAAATCTTAATAAAAAGATTTACAAATTCCAAATCATATCTTCACTGTTAATTGGGTTTTAAGAACAAATGTTATTTAAAACATCGTTCGCAATCAACCCAAAATCAACTTCCATTTAATTCCAATTTATATTTATAAATGGGAAAACTTCATTAATCTTAATTAAAGGTTTATTCCTTTCTCAACTTGGTTTAAGAACAGTGTTATTTAAGACACCATTCACGACAAATCCAAAATCCAATTTGATATTAAATGCAAGGCTCTGAATAAAAATAATATCAGCTTATATTCAATATCAAATTATGAAACTAACAGATATCGTATTGGGAATAACGATATCTGTATCTTCCAAATTCCTCAACAATATCCGCATAATCATGGAATCCAATATTGAAATATTCCGAAGATTATTTCCATTCAAATCCATTCCAATTCATACTTTGGAATTTTGGTTATATCCGACCCATTTAAATTCCTTTCTGATCTTTACTTAAGTTGATAAACAACTTATTCTGATAAAAATATCTTGTATTGTTATAAACGTGGATTTTCCATCTAAAATCATTTCAAACCGTTTATTATGATTTCACATAATTTATTCATATTTTTAATTATTTTAATAAGGCCCTTATAGTCGGTTTCCAATATCGGTCACCGAACTACATCCATAGTGACCTTTTCCAAAACTGATTTGGACATATCTTAAAATCTAACCATTCAAATTTAAAATCTCATATATTCATTTGAAATATCTTTTCGATATGAACCCAATGGTTCCAGTTTTAGGAGAATCCGACGGTCGGATCTCCCGTTGCATCAATTTGAAGTCAATGGTTGAAACTCGCGAACGGTCGCTATGCGGTGCGTTCTATTCAAACTATACATACATACATACATACATATATATATATATATATATAATATTTCATCGATTTCCTTTCAAAACGTATTTTATAAACCGTTTATAAATTCGTTTTACAAACGATTCCAACTTCCATTTCAATTTTAAATCAAAATTGAATATCCCATACCATTATAATATTAAAATGATAATGTTTTCAAAATATCAGATCTTGAAATCAAATCTTTTCGATATTCATTATAAAATAAATAAAATCAACAGAAAATTCCGTTCGAGTAAAAATGGTGTATATCTACTTAATTCTGCTTCATATGTTTCAATATTTTTGTGTCCATCCAAAATCGGACATCAAAATCATATTTTGGTTTTTCACTGAATATTATTATTTTAAAATATTCGTTATTTCTGAATTGGAATCAGGCTCAATCAATTACCATATACTTTTATTTATATGGATTCCATACATCGCATGTATTCAAAAATAGTGATAAACAACTATTAAACAGTCAATTCAAATTCAGAGTGTAATTTACAGCTGTATTAGCATTAAATAATTAAATAACGCTTATCACAGTCTGTCAATCAATCGGTTGACGTATAATTAATTCTAAGGGAGATGTGAATTAATTATCATCCCCAGACCCGTGTGGGATTTTCAATCATCAACAAATAATTGGGCGATGTGTAAAATTATCGTCCCAATAGCCGTGTGGGGTTTACATCATAATCCCTATGAATTTATTTAATACTTTCATAGTTTAATAATTATAACATTTAAAACTATAACATCCATCAATCACCAAACAAATATTGCAATCATAGGCAGTCAATATGTATACAATTATAAAAATAAATAACTGTACAATATTTTGAGTGAGAGAATTCTCACATTGGTTTCCATTCCGTCAGTCTTTATTTGAAGATTGTTTGAATAAAATTAAACGAGCGTTTAATTTTATCAAAAACTACAACATCATCTGTTTCCGTTCTGGTCAGTTCGATGTTGTAGTGTTCGTTGATACGAGCACACCGCTTCTGAAATCACCGAATGCTGAATTCATTTGGACAAGATATAAGCTTTTAAACCTTAATTACATAATTAAACTAATTAACTTTATAATTAATTTCCTAATTACATTTCTTTAAGAAAATCAGTCTGTCGTTCTAAATCCTTGAACGCACGCCTCCTCAGACGTCCGACCCTCGTTCCGTCCCCGCCGCCGCCAAACCCTGTCCGTCCTCCCCCCACGCCGGTGGTGGCACCACCCTCAATGGCCCCTACGCGCCTGAAAGTGGCTTCGAGCACCATGTCTTCCAGCTCGAAAATCGTGAAATCCAGACAACCTTATTCGATCTGAACCATTCAGAATGTCGAGCTCACCTAGAGGAAGGTTTTTACTGTTAGGGGTTCGAGCTATAGGGTCGTGGATGAGGAGTTAGAGGAGGGAGAAGATCGGATCTTTTATGCCATCGAAATGATTAAAACGACGGCTGGAGAAAGTGATTAGGTTTAGGGTTTTCCAAGGAATACATATATATATATATATTATATTTTATATTATTTATTTTCTAAATAACTTGTTTATCGTTTCAAACTCCAAATTAAACCCAACGACTGACGTCCCCAACTAAATACCCCTATTCCAAACATAATGGAATATGTTTTGTAAGCCAATTCGACTGTTTTGATCATTTTCTATCAAAATTAAAATATAAATTAATATATCGTTCAATATTGAATTTTAACGTACATTTTAACTTACCGGGGCCAAATACTAAACTCCAGAAATTACAAAAATTGAAAACTAGCTATATTTTGACGATATGGTCCTAACAAAATTAATTCATTGAATTTGGAGAACGATTGAAAAATGGCCTTTTTATTAGCTTATTAAATTCAAACTGAAACTGAAAACGAGTTTAAATTCACTACGCCTCCATACTAAGTCCAAATGACTTGAAAATTTAAACCTGACAATAATTTGACATTCCGGATCCAAAAAAAATGTTTCGTCAAAAACGGAGGTTGTTTGCAAAATGGCTATTTTTAAGGGCTTAAATATATTTAAAATATATATAAATTCTATAACGACTATTTTAAATTTTAAACTGGACATAACTTTCAATTTATAAAGTGAAATCTTAGTTTCTTACATTCATTAGAAAGATATAGTTAAAAATATTCCAACGTTTCTTGTTTCATCAAATTCCGACTTATATTGAATTATGTATATTCAATTGAAATTTAAAATTAAATTTTCAAACTACCACGCCATTTCGAGTTCGTTTTAATTAAATTTTAAATCTATACATTCTAACTTCGATTTAAATAAATTTTAAATCATTAATTCTCAAAATAAATCATTTTAATTTCTTAAAATCCATAAAATCAATTAAAAATAAAATTTTAAATTGTTATAGTAACAGTTGTCAAATTACAAATTTCAATGTTTCTTTTTTATAAATAATTCTTATATATTCAATTATTTCTTATATCCCAACTTCAGTCTATTTCAATAATCTATTTTGTTACTGTAAATCATTCAGTTTATTCTATCTCCTTTTCTCCATATATTACTATTATATGTACAGTTCAAATTCTGTATTATTCAATTTCTTATTTAATTGAGCCTAGACCATGCAAGAGTCTAGGCCTTTATCCTTTTAATTCATGTTGAGTTTAGGTTTTCAAAAAGCCTAAACCATTATTCCTTTTTGCTTCTGCACAGTCTGGGTAAAATTATGAATTCGGCTGTAAAAGCGCATATTGGAAAAAATATGAATTAAGTATAAAAGGATAACTGGGGATTGTTAAATTAATACCATAATGGACAATTGAACTGTAATCACGGATAAACTGAACAACTGGAAATTTTAATTGATGCTAAGTAGCGGGGGTTGGGTTGTATAAAGAATTTAAACAAGATAGTTTAAATGTAGTCTGAAATATAACAAGTAGTTATATAAAACAAGTAGGCTTATAAATAAGCTTAAAATGGGCATTATGTTTAATATGAACAAATTAATAAGCATGAATAAAGGTCGGTTCCAGCAGTACAAGCTAATTAGGGAAAATAAATGGCCTATTAAGAAAAACGTATAGTGGGATTCCATTCCAGCAGCGACGACAAAGTAAGGAAAATAAGACGTTGTAAAGCATGATATTAACATTATGTCCTTAAGATTTGATAGGTCGGGCCTGATAAACCTGAGACTGTAGTCGGCATACGTTATCACAATTATGGTTTAGAAGTTGATCGATGGGTAAAATTAGATTATATCCTAATTATGAGTTGTAGTAAACGGTGTAGAAATCGAATGACTCGAATGAGATGATAATCAACTATATCCTTGCTTATCCTTCTATTGTCATATTTACTGTTATCTTGCCTTAATCTATTATCCTATCAAAATTTCCTCTTTTATTACTCATGCTAGTAATTACAAGACTCACCAAGTTTTATGTCTGACTAGGTTCTCAGGGTGGAGGATTTCTACTTGTCTTATTGTATGCTTGTTTATGTATTGTTCCATGTTTGACTTATTTATATATTTAATATTGAGAGGAATTTTTATTTTGTACTTGAATTATGTTGTTTTTCCATAAGGCAGTTGTGGGTTTATGATTTAAGTACATTTTATGATGTAGTGACACCTATGTTCTGTATTAAATAAAGTTTAAAAAAATTTCGCTGTATTTTCATATGATGCCTTTTGAATTTTAGTCTCTATTATGTTATTTTATACCTATACGCTGTTAGGTTTAATGCGATCTAAATGAAAGAATATTTTAAATTCTATAATAGTTATAAGATCAGGATCTATGCAAAATAATAGTAAATCAAAAATTATACCTTCAAGGGTTTGCAAAATCGAGGAATCTCGGATTTAGTTCAAATCTGTAACTGCGCTGGATGGACGCGCCATTAGAGGAGTCCATGAACATCTACCTGGAATTCGTCAAACTGTGACGAGGAAGAGGAGAAAAGGTACTAGCCAAATCAAGATGCAAGTTTCCATATTTATTTACTTTTTCACGGATATCTAATAATCTCGAAGAAGAAAAGGGTTGGCAACCTTTTATTAAACTATAGAGTAATAACCGGACCCGATTTTACGTGGCTACCATTTCAAATGAATCAATAGTTTCATTTATAATATATATTTAAATGGTTCTCCCCTTTTCAAACGTTCTGATTGTGTGACCCTATAGGTTATTATAACGTTGGCAATAATTTTGAATCATATTTAAAATTATAAACAGTGAGCGAGACTTAGTAATACATCGCTGCTACCTAAGTTATAATAAAATCAACGATTCGATACAACCTTTACGTGACCAGTGTCTCATTGTAATTTAATCCTTTTAACCAATATATCCAATATTAAACTCGCGGCATGGAACATATCATCCTCTTTATAATTTAATCCTTTTATCTTGATCGATGAGTAAATTATATAAAACAAATCAATATTAGAGCACGACCATGCATTTCATAATCATACTCAATCAAGAGGCCCATGGATATCTCTACTTATATTGTAGGGTTTACTTCCATCTAGTTCTTTCATAATTTTCAATCGATTCGAGAGGTATGCTATAATCACCTTTATCGTCTATTTGATTAAAAGTAATTTTCGATGATATCAAAACATATTTATCCATGAATAAAATTATAATGATTTCATATTTGAGGACCATTACATAACTTTCACTATGAGAATAACTTATGACAGTATTAATTATGCTCCATGAAGTTTTCTCAAGTTGGGTTAGTCCAATACACTACTTTGTAATATGTATATATGCATTAACATTAATATAACGTGTGTTAATGATGAATGAGATATGATCATCAATCAATCAACAAACTAGTCTCAATGTTTTATTTTTGTCCTATATAAACAATAATACTTGACTAGGGATATTTAAGAATTATAATACTTATTAATATATTATATAATCTCATGTTCAAATCACTTACTTGAAACTATATAATTCTGTATTATTATTCTAAGGACTTCTATTATGTTAATATTTATGTTACGTAATAAATATAACATAACAGAATTTTATTCAAAATAAAATATAACATCAACAGTGTTATTATTCACATCAAATGTATTGACTCTAGGGCACAAATTCTAACAATCTCGCCCTTGCACAAGAGTTAATCAATCATGTATCATATACATGTAAAAATAGTGTGACTATCATTTTTATGCTGCGGCAGAATTTTAGTCAGCGGGTTTGTACATTATAATCTATTGATACTTTGCAGATATGTATATCTCTTCTGCGAACAATTTCGCAGATGAAATTATATTTCTTAAAAATGTGTTTGAATCAATAATGAGGTTTTTTATTCTAGGCCTGATCACAGTTCCATTGTTATCACAATGTAAAATCATTGGATCAACAACGGATGAACTTCTTAATTCAAATAGAATCAGTGTCTATTTCTTTCTTTAAACTAGCATCATTCACAATAAGTAATATGTTATTAATATATATATATATATATATAACATTTTAATTATTGTGTTACTCCCACTAAATTCCTTCTCCACACAAGGTTCAATGGTATTTTGTGGTTCCCAAGACGTTTCGAGTTCTACTTCATTCCTATCGGTATTGCAGAGAAGAGTTCTCCTTTTAAAAGTACCAACTCGAGCAATAAACTTTATTCTCTGAAGGTTTATAGAAATAATATCCTTTTGCTTCTTCCGGATATTCCAGAAAATAATACTTATCATATTTGTGTCCAAGCTTGTCAGAGGCAACTTGTTTAGAAAACGCCTCACATCCCAAATCTTTATAAAAGACACACTCGAACGATTCCTAGTTCATATCTTACATGGCATGTTCAGAATCGTTTTAGTAGGATTATGATTAAGTATGAATGCAATTATTTCAAGGGGATAACCCCAATATTTATTGGAAGATCTGTATGACTCATCATTGATCGTACCATATCTTATAAGGTGCGACTTCTCTATCAGACACACCATACTTATGTGGTGTTCTAGGCGGAGTGAGTTGTGAGGCAATTCCATACTCTTTTAGATAGTCATCAAATTATTGGCATAATTATTCTCATCTATCTATTCGAAGAGTCTTTATATTTTTTAAAACTGGTCTTAAACTTCAATTTTGAATTCTTTGAACTTTTCAAAGGATTTTGATTTGTGTTTCATAAGATACACACAATCATATCCACTGACATCATTGGTCAATGTAACGAAGTAATAAATCCTACCTCTAACTGGTATACTCGTTGGTCCACATACAACATTATGTATGAGGCCCAATACATACTAGCCCGTTCACCGTGTCAAGTGAAAGGTGCTTTAGTCATTTTTCCTGACAAACAGATTTGCATTCTTCTTATGATTCGAAATCAGATAACCTCATAATTCCATCATTATAGAATTTTGATATGCGTTTCTTGTTTATGTGGACTAACCGACAATTCCAAGGTATGTTGGATCATTAGATTTACCCTGCTTAAGATTTATGTTATAATCAAGCATATTAAAGTTTAAAGTCGTTAACTAGTTGCGCATTTCCATAAGATATTTCATTTAGATAAAATGAACAACAATTGTCCTTTTATTACAAATGAAATTCAAACTTGTCTAAACAAGATACAAAATAACATTTATTTTAAAACGGAAATTACATAACAAGAATATTTTAATTCTTCAATTAAGCCAATGGTTAGAATAAGAAGCATCTTCGTATGGTTAATGCAACAACATTTGCTTTATTTCCACTCGTATGTCCACTTCTCCTTTTGTCAGATTTCTACTCTTTTGTAATTCCTGCAAATTCACATACATATATGTGATTCATATCTAGTATCTAACATCAGAGATGTCTAAATAGATGGTTATAACATTTGTACCTTATTTGGTTGAAGACATACTTCAATTTTCCCATTATATCTTTTATATTTGTAAATCAATTACGTTTCACTTTTGTTTGAGGAAAATCCTCAAATTTCGATGTTAGATTAGAAATTTGATTTAATTCAATCTATCCTTCTCAAGGATCAATTTTAGCAATAAATTATCAGAGTTGTTAACTATTTAATATCTACATTAGATAATAAATAATGAAACAATAATAAATGTTTAGCTATATATATATATATACATACCAATTTTGACAATCAAAATCATGTAGAATATTGCATATTAATATAAATGTATAATTTAAACTAAAATATGCTCTCACTCAAATCAAAATCCATGTGTGTATATAAATATATATATATCAGTATATACATATCTTAGTGATCCATATCCAATCATGCCTAGAGTTAGTTTTGGCTAATCCCCAAAAAACAATCTTTTAGGTAGACATCTAATGTCGATTATATCTCACATATAATTCTTGGATATCATGATGGACAATTTTGTTCATTTTAAATATTGAATATTTCATGCTCTTTATCTTTAAGCCCATAATCTTATCATGGAAGCCTAGTTAAGTCAGACCCAATTATACAGTTGAGTATCACATTTACTCTATCACATATAACCAAAATAAAAAGTGCACTAATGCTTTGGAATTACCTACATCTATCGATTCTGGCATTGATGAGTATATTTATTCGAGACATCACTTTGACTTAATATAAATAATTGGTTTGATGAGATTTTATTATTTGATGTGGAAAATCATATCAATTTCATTTTCATATTTCAAAATATATATATGCACATGTACTATGCAAAATATAAATATAAATATAAATATATGTATATATAATGTTATATACAATATGTATACAAATATATATATCTACTTCACTTATGAACATTTCAAATTATAGGTTACTTAAAATTTTGTTCAAATATGAATTGGCATTTTATAGATACATATATCTTAATGGGTTTAAACTATGATTTTAATCCCAGTTGTCACACTAATATAAATTTGTGTCATCAATGCAAGTACATCCTTTTGGCAAGGAAAGAGCAAACAATACGGAAGTTATGTAAGCAATTTTTTTTACAAATATAGGCCCTATAGAATTTAAAAAGTAGATTTTAAGGCCCAATGAAATTTCCATAAATATACAATGTCAATAACACTTTAATAACAAAGCCCAATATGATATTTAGATTAACATTTAAATGGAAACAAACTGACTTGCATACTTAATACAATTATCATTCAGAGTGATCATCTAAATCTGTACACATGTCCTAAATACCAGAAACATGTATATATTTCCAGGCCCTTTCATATATCAAATATATAATTCGATTTCCAGAGATATCTAATAGATAAATCTGTAGGCACAAACATAAACATGGATTATGTATACATCTATACAATTCAGATGTAATAAAACAACATTGCCAGTTTCACTTATATAATTATATATATCAAAATCTACACTGCTGAATAATTTATATTTACTGATACATGCAGTTATATCTATAAAATAATATACATACAAGCATCATGAAAGTAAAACAAGTCATACTTGTTTATATTTCAGAACACACTTGCAACATAAGCTATTGTGTTGCCCCTTCTACTGAAACAATTTCAGTATTTAGCTAAGCATTGTCGCTGCCCCTGTTAAAATAATTTTACATCACAAAGTCAGCGTAACTTAAATACATGAAATGTATATTATATATATGTTGATTTTTGTCATGATGGATTTCTGCAAAAGGGGATTACTTCCTGTTCTCTTTCCAAGGTTAAGTTGTATCTTTTTGACTATTTGGATAATAATATTATTTTGTTCTGATATTGTTTTTGACTGAGATTTTGAGACATGAGACTTTATAAATATTTGGTTAATTGAAAAAAGATGGTTTTGTATTTAAAAATTAAAGTTTCTTCTTCTACTGTAAATATATTATTTTATGTCTTGTGAAATCTTAGTCTCTGTGATGTTTATGTCTTTATACCTACAATGCTCCATAATTTCTTACTGAAATCCTCATATGGGTGACATTAAGAAATGTGGCGTGTTACAAGATCTAGCTCATCAAGAGACCTCGAGCAGCGCATTACATGTTGTCGTTCAGCCGGGGTTCTTGAGAACAACCAACGCAGTATTAAAAAGAAATCCAGATTTAGCCAGAAGAGCGACCACACAACAGATCGGAAGTGAAGACCGGAGTGTGAAAAGGAATCGTTGACTATCATGGAGAGGACCAGAAGGAAAATTAGGCAAAAAGGAGTAAGGGTTTAGATAAAACGAAGCAAAACAGTGGTTCAGTAAGGCTTCCACGTTGGCGAAAGCAAGGGGAGAATGAGAGGGGGTAGATCTGGAAGACTAATGAGGTGGAGATGGGGCAGTGAAGAAAGGAACAAATCGGAAGCAAAGAGAGAAAGAGTGGACCCTTGTCGCCACTAACATATGCTTTACTGAACCAAAACCCTTTTCTTTGTAATGTTTTGCATTAAATCATATTTGTTAATTCATCAAATATATTATAACATGCATTAGTTTTTCATGTATAATGTATTCATATTAAAAAATGATCTAAAAAATTCTCAAATACACACACATATATATTGATATAAATTACACACAAGTAATAGTAATAGTAATAATATCAATTAATAGTTTTTATTTTTCACATTAAAGCTTATCATACATTGCATGATAAATCTCTCACTTTTCACATTAAAATAATAAACACTATTTTTAATAATATTTTCGGGTGTAATGCATGGGTTACTCACTAGTTTTGAAATAATAATGGAGATAGGTATTTTTTAAAACTTTATTTAAAGTTTTGGTATTACGATAAAGAATATATATCCATATATGTTGCTTTGTTTTACGCAGGTCCTTACCTATATCTTTCCAAGTGTCAATAAAAGAAAATATACCGCCAATTTAAGAATACAACATGCAGATAAATATCGTATGTATAATTATTGATTAATAGAACATTTAAACTGATGCATATATGGCTATTAATTAATTAATTAATATTTGAATGGATGGAAACTGTCTATTCATTTTCAGAATATAATATATGGTAATTTCATACTCGTGAATATAAGTACGAAACCATCATTCTCTACCTTAGCAGTTACAATGAATTGATTGTCCAGGTTGGGTGAAGTTTGAATTACATGCATTGTAAAATAAATCATACCATACGTATGAACTAATAATGATGAGATTAGAAAAGGTCTTGTATATTCTTAACTTTTCTCCGTCATTTCCTTATATTTTGGTGACTCATCAACCTATTATAGGAAACAAACTGAATCAAAGACCTTTTCCTATTTTATCTTATTTGGAAAAGTTGAACAAAAATTGTAAATATAAAAAACATGATACAGATAATTATTTATAGGAGAGTAATAACAACTCCAACAGTGCTCTATTATTATAAATAAGTAATATTTGCACTGATAATGGCTTCCAACAAAGTGTGGAAATATGTACTGCTTCAAAATTCAACGTTTTCGATTACAAACGTAATTGGCTGGGGCAGTTATTCAACAAGCGCCCGGATATGAGGCGCTTGTTGAAACACTGCCCGGTTCCAGGCGCCTGGAACAGGTCGCCGGTTCAACAGGCACCCTATAATCGGGTGCCCGTTGAATAGCTGCCACATATTACTAGCCGTTGCAACAGAACGACTACATTTGCAATGATCCTTTTGTCTCCACTACAAATACACCATCCACCTTCAAACGCTCTATCACACTAATTACCATCCTACTCTCCACTTACAAACTACAGAATGTATTCTGAATTCGATATCGACTACGCAAGATGCAGCTTTGAGAATTCCAATTTTGAAGGTGAAACAGTTTCGGTTGGTGGAGAATTCACTTGAACCGGTTTTATGGCGTCTGAGGACTACGATTTACGCTATATTTGGCGACGTTATCTTCTGATTCAATCCGAAGATGTGATCGAAGTGCTGATACCTATTGGTGTAGAGTTACAAACTACTTCAACCGGAAAAATATGGATTGTAAAAGATCGCTTTCGTCGATAAAAGGTCGTTTTGAAAAGAAAAAACGTCAGACACAAACATTTGATTCACAGGTGTTTAAGCTAAAACTAACAAACCCAAGTGGATTTGGAAGTGAAACGCATTTGGTAAGTTTATTTAAAATTTAACTTGTATACGTACTTTTATTTACAGCTTGTTCAATTCTTATTTGTAGAGAATGGCAGCGAATAAACTGTTTAAGACTATTCACAAACCGAAAAATAAGAAAGCACCTCATTTTTATCAGTTCATGCATGTTTACGACCTTTTGGTCGAGCATGTTAAATGGAAATCATCCCTACAGAAAATCGTTCAAGACGTTCAATCCAGCAGTCGTGCTTGCGGCAAGACAGCTAGAACTGGGTAAAGCTCTAGTCCAGGAGAATCGTTCGGTACTGAGGGAATGGCGTTAGAAGAAGGTCTAACTCCTATTGAGGATGCATATGTACGACAAATGGGGGCCAAGGCAACAAAAAAGAAACAGGCACTACTACAAAAGTGGGCATATTCGACACTAGTTTTATGTGGCCATAGATCGAAAAAGCGTTGCTTTAGGTCGTTTCTTTCAAATAGGCAACATTAGAGGGGCGTGGCATCTGCGGCCGTTGCCTTAGCTTTCAAAGGCAACGCTTTTGCCCATCCATTGCCACGGAAAGAAAGTATTGCGTTATAACCCTATTGCAACAGTACTTGCAAGTAATGCAACAATATACAGCGTTGCCTTAAGCAGAAGTCAGAGGATGGATTCCAGGTCACGGTAGTGGGGCCCACATGAACTTTCCACGTCAGCTGCCAATGTATGACATGCCGCGTCTTCTCTCCACGTCAGCTACCCATGTGTCACATGCCACGTCGGCTATCCACGTCAGCTGCCCACGGGTCACATGCCATGTCAGCCGTGGGAACCACTTGCCATATGGAATTAATAATATTTTATTTAATGCAACACCACTGTATTATGTAATGCAAAACTATTATTTTGAAACGCAACATCAGAAAAAAAGCAAACGCAACAGTAGAAGAAGACAAATGCTACAATAGAAGAAAGCAAATACAACATTTTAATTAAAAATATTGCAATACAAGTTTTGTACATAGAAGAAATCATCCAAAACATAGGTTCCAAGTAAATATAAAAAGAACCACCACAACATATGAAGAGAAAAAGCAATGATTCATGTATTATCCAAATATCAAAACTCGAAAATCAGCTATGTTACACGTCCTTTTTCTTCATTGTGTAGAGTAAGCTCGAACTACTTCAAGAATAAGTGCACGACATAATGGACATTTTCCTCCATTCCTGACCAATTCATCAACGCATTTTGAACATGTATACATGTGTCCGCATCTGCAAAATGTATTAATCATTTATATATATGAATCATATATATGCAGCAATCTAATTGCAATAGGAAATATATATATATATATATATATATATATATATATATATATATATATATATATGCATGTACCTATACAAGAGGGAAACGATGTGAGTATCCCAGCAAATAAGCATGTCCCTTTCCTCACTTGATTCCATTTGGACCCATCATCCGAGAAATCAAATTAGTTGAATCATATTTACCTTGCAGGGGAGTATGACTAGCTTATCTGATAATGACTTAATTCAACTTTTAACAAAGCAATTTATCAAAGAGCTAGAACATTCTTACTTTTAAGCATGGTACCATAGTACCAAACAACAGATCAAACTGTAACAATATAGTGTCCCTTTTATATTAGATTCTGAATGTCAACCAGGCAAATGAAATTATTAATCTCGGCAATGTGAGTCTCATACACGTACACAACAAACATGGCATCCTATGTAAATAAATAGTTTGTGCTAGCTAGAAAAATGGAACATGTGGCATGATGGAATTGTGCATTGGATCTTATTTGATATAATAAAAAAATCAATAATGGAAACATTTGGAGCAATGGAATTACCTAGAGTTGAAATGCATTGGGCATGACTGTTCTTCGTAAGGAAACACTATTGAAACTTAAGTGGGAAAATGCTAGCAGTTGAATTTTTGTGAATGTCTGGAAGCATATAAATAAGAGAGTATGGCAAGATGTGTTGGAATATTTCGACAATTGGGCCACATATGTAAAATAAAATGTGTTGTGCTATTTTGGTGTAAAACCTAATTAAATTGATCTAATTTTCGATTAGAATTAATAGGCTTAAAGTTTAAGTTATCATGGGCCTAATGTGTAGATACCGGAGCATTTTATAATTTGTTGAAGGGCCGAATTACAAAATGTCAACTTTATAAATAAAGGGTTATGGTCCCCGAATTACACAAGCCTTAGCAACTCTCTAACCTCTTCTACGGAGAGCTGATTTCAAATCTAGCGTTTGTGTCAATTTGGAAGACCAAACCAAATTATATCTTCTTCTTAGCAACTAAATATGGATTCAGGTGTTGTCATGATTAACTACGCATTCAGGTACGCTTCCGCTAATCTATTTCTGTTTTGTTCTCAATTAAATCAATATGGATTACATATTTCAGATCTAGGGTTTCACAATTGGGTATTATTAAAGTATACTGAAATCCTAACAAGTGGTATCGGAGCCAACCATTATTGATTCTATTGGGAAAATTTTGTTTTTTTCTTTTATACATGTTGTTTTGCCATTTCAGAACAAAGGTTGAATTGTGTTTTCAATTCATACGGTTTATATGTTATATTTTCATTTCACAACAGGTTGACTTTATTTACTACGGCTAATAATATTAAAAAAAATGTTTTTTTTTAGTTTAGATTTTAGATCTATATTGATTCAGATCTATTATCTCCTTCACGTTCTTTCATTGGTTCTATGGATCCAGCATGAATAATGTTAATATAATATAGTTTGTCAATATGTTAATTCAACGGGTTCTGGTTTTTTGTTTAAAAATATATCAAAAACATATGTTTATTACGTCTAGTTATAAGTTGCATTCTGCAGCCGCCGGTCTATTGTTATATACTTCTGGTGTCATATATTATACTATATTATTTGTTTTGACCAAGTCTTGAACCCGTTTTATGCATAAAGTTTCGGAAGCTCTACTGAACGAATCTCATGCTATCCTTGCAAGCTTAAAAAAAAAGTTTTTTTTTTATATACCATGTGTACTGTTTGGAACAATTATTGCTTATTGTATGGATGTAGGACATGCCACATTAACTTATTTTTCATATGCAAATAATGTTTCATGGCATGTGTATGATGCTTCGGTAACCTGTCATGATGCTTTTATTTTATGTCTTTTGGGATTGGTATATAAAATTTTGCATTTGTGTTGCTTAATCTAATTAGCTATCATGTTTGAATCTTTGACCATTTCACCTACGTTTTAGGATGATGATTAGTAGGTTACTTTAATATGGTCAAACTACGGTAACTTCTATAGTTTAAAAAAAAAAAAGTTTTTTTTTTGTTTGGTTCGGTTGACAGTATAAAAAGGCACATGTTATATTATGCTTCGGATATACATCATGGTTACTTCAGTCATTCAGGTTATTCAGTATGATATTTATTATGTTATTTACACATAATATTATGTGGTAATTGATCATGACATTCATCTATGATATCGTGATTTATTTATGATGTCTTATATCATATTTATTAAGGAAATATCATGAATGTAACTACATACCTAAAGCAACAGATTATGACAACTATGACTAAAACTCGTTATGCTATTATTATAATTTTGAGTTTTTCAGATGTCATATAGACCTAAAGCATTGAGATTGTTATATAACACTCAAAATATATTGCACATATATTAAGGATAAATTCAAATATAATTTTGGCGTCTCTTTACAGCTGTAAATATTTTACATTAGTAGTGAATTAACTTTAAAATAATATGTCACCAAAGTGACCTCTATATTTTGGTGGTTCATGAAAATGTTTAATATTTGTGTGTAGTTATTCATGCGAATATTAGTCGGCCCAAAGGAAGGCTAATGTTTGGCCGAATCACTTACATATGTGTGATGATAAATACGTGACAATTATAAAGTTTTTCGAGTGAATAATTAATCGGCCCAAAGGAAGGTTGTTATTTGACTTGAATTTATTGTTAGTGTTTGATCATTACAACAAGAGTACCACT
>JASFAX010002967.1:0-44066 GCA_030737875.1 Allium sativum | reverse complement strand
CACTTTAACATGAGGAATTCGTGTATAAATTCATTCTCTAATCTCCTCTTCTTCATTGTAACACAAGGCTATTGTGTATAAACTACAAACAAACAACATTGTTGTAGCTTCTTAGTATTTAAGAAACTATAAAGTGGACGTAGGCTTGGATTGAGCCGAACCACTATAAAAATCTTGTGTGTCTCCTGTTATTTACTTCTTTTCCTGCATTTATTCTGTGATTGTAAGGATTTCACATCGAATTTGGGTGTTAGTACCAAAATTTGGTCTAACATTTTGGCGCGCCAGGAAGGGGCACACGATATTACTTCAATTTCCAGCTTTCAAGGGAATCGATTTGATTGGCTACTGGATCAACGGTTAAAAGAAAGAAGGATGGAACTTTCTCCCGTATTGAAGGTGCTGAGGCCCAATGCACGAGAAACGAGGCGAGCCAGGAGGCTTCCTCCCATGGAAATTCATCAGCATATCTGACTAGAGATGAAATGGACGGAGTTCTCACTGATCTGAGAGCTCAAATAGAAAGGCAAGATGATCTCCTCTGCAAGCAACAGGAGATGATCGACCAATTCTTCGCTCGGTTGGAAGGCAGGCCGAGTGGCAACGCAAAACTTTCTGGAAATGGGATGGAATTTGCACCTGCAGAAGCAGCGAAACGGATCGGTTCGTGTCCGATCCGAACCGGGGGCATGGAGGGAACAAGGGGCAATCCCCCTTACCATACTGCAGCTGCAACACTTAATGTTTCGGATGGAAACATCGCTGGTATCTCAGGTCGAGCGCGACCAAACACTGCTCCGGTCCGAGTAGGAAATGCAACAACATGGCTCCAAGAAGAAGCCTATCAGGCAAATGATCGCAGGCCCGTTCGGGTCGAGCCCTACGAACCGGGTCAGTTCGGAACATCCGACCCGAACCGGACCTCCGATCCAAATCGAGTGACCTTCCAAGCTCCCCATACACTCCCAAACTCTTCTGGATTCAACGCTGGGGGCACCAGCTCTGATCTTGGCATCTTGCAACAGCTCTTTGAAGGCGACAAACTCGCCAATCTCATTGAATGCCTCTCGAGGGGCTGCACTTATCAGAATGACATGGATGATGTCAATCACAATCCGTTCACTCAAGAAATCAGGAATTCCCGCAATCCCCTGGATTTCAAACTTCCACAACTGGAGCCTTACAAAGGCAGAGCTGATCCTACCGTGCAGTTGATGCGCTATAAACGGCATATGGAAGTTCAATCGGCGTCGGAAAACGTCATGGCGAAATGCTTCCCTCTCTTCTTGACTGACATAGCTGTTATGTGGATTCGGCAGCTGGAATCTGAATCGATCAGCAGTTGGAAAATGTTGGTCGCTCACTTCATTGAACAATTTCGCGTCCACGTCGCTCGACCTAAGAACGTTATGTAACTCACCACAATCAAGCAGAAGCCCAGAGAAACTCTGCACACATTTCTGGAAAGATTCAACGTTGCAGCAACATCAGTTAATCAACCTGAACCATCGATGGTACTGATGGCGGAAGTATCCGGCGTTCTAGACAACTCGGAGTTCAAATAATCTTCGTATCGAGAACCACCACGGAATCTCAGTGAATTCTACCTTGAATCGGACATATTTCTGCGGGAAGAAGATGCAACTTCTGAAAAACGCATTCTCGACGTCAACATGCTCAAAGACGGAGAACCGTCCGAATCTGGAAATGACAAAGGAAAAGTTGCTGTCAAGAACGACCGCAACGCTCAGCCCCGGAGTGGGCCCGGATATGAGAAATACACTGAGCTCAACTCATCACTAACTGACATCTACATGAACACAAATGGTGAAGTCTCCTATCCAAAGCCTCCCAGGAGGGAGCCATCCCAAAGAGAATGTGACTCTGGGAGACATTGTATATTCCATGATATGGACGGTCATGATACAAATGACTGTAGGCATCTACGAGAATTGATTGAGGAATGGGTTAGACGTGGAGAGCTACCCGAGTATGTGAAACAACCAACAGCGCCTGCACCTGCACCTGCGCTGCCACCAACTGCTCCCCGGAGAGGGAATGACCCTGAATCGAGCTCTCGTAGGCTCATCATAAACTGATATGGATGAGATTAGCCTAGATTTCCCGCATTTCTTGGGATTTAAGATATGTTTCTTTGCTTTCTTTAGGTTTTCCGATTGGCTAAATCGGAGTAATCACGCACAGGGTTATGATTTAGCCCCAAAGCGTGCTCTGGACTCGATGATAACCAATCAGGATTTGCTTTGGTTTCGTATTTTGAATTGAATAAGGAAGGACTTTCCGAACATGGATTATGTTTGAAAAATTTAAGTATTTTGTCAGGTTGTGACAAGATTCTCAATCTCCCTTAAAGTATGGCTTATACTTATCTCGAAACCCTCGGTACGGATTGTGCCTAGGGACGGACTATCTTTTCAGGCTTTGACAAGTATAGCTCCATCTCGGTATGAGTATGGATTGTACTCCACTGAATTTACAAGTATGGATTATACTCAGGAACAACGAACGATCTTGTCAGGATTTGGCAAATGAACTCAATAAAACTCAAGTATGGCTTATGCTCAGTTTTAACTTCCTGGTATGGCTTATACCCGGAAGGTTAGGTCCCTTGCCAGGTTTTGGCAAGATGATTCCAACGTCCCTCGAGTACGGTTTATGGTCAAATAAACGCCCAAGAATGGTTTAGTCTCGAAAGTGTAATCAGTCTCGTTAGGATTTGACACACTTATCTGCTTTCTTTTCTTCGCAGATATGGATTATACTTGTAGCAGGATGGCCCGGCGTGGCCTTGGATTTTTTGGATTGTCCAGAACACATCTTCCTTCGTTTAGCAAGATATGTTCTGGGGGGCAAAATGTTGACCCGCTTTTTAGTCAAAGCAGTCACAAAGGGAATTTCTAGTTAACAATATGCTGAAGTATTGGGAATACCGTCAGAAGACGGGAAGCGATTTGGTTAAAGTTGCATCGCAAACAAAGAATGGCCCGAAACTCCTATCAGACGGCCTCCTTTGGGCCCGAAAATAGCAATTACGAGCTGTGCTCTGTAACACTTGTAGTCTCTGAATTAGCTTCGAATCGAGCTTTTGTTTGGCTAAAACGGTCTTACGGTTTGAAAGTTACGCCAGTTTCCGTGAACGCATGCAGAGCAGGAAACTTGGAATTTGGCATTGAAGAGATCCCAGATTGGATCGGCCTATTGGGTTCAGATCGGTGGGAAAGGACCTGAAACACTGACACGTAAATCTGGCAAACAGTCTTCTAGCACACATCAGATCGGTTCGGGGTTGGCTGAACCGACCCGCCTTGGCTCTGGCTGCACCGAAGTGCACCCTGTTCTGGATGGAAGACACCAGATCGGATCGGAGGAGGCATAACCGAACCGACCCCCTGGACGTGCTGCCGCTGCTCAGCATTTACCTGTTCTTAAGGAGTAACCACCTCCTATTAATCCGGATCGGCTTCCACCTGTCCTTGCACGATCTGAAGAACACTTCTTCCACTTTCTCCGAGATGGCCTCTCTACCCTCCACGTGGCCCATCCGAACCAGACCACTCTTGGGCATGGGAAAGCCCTTCTACGCCTATAAATACACTGTGAGATGGCCATTTAAAGGGACTTTTTGGCTACTCCAACACTTGGCCTCCATTACAACTAAGCAAGAACATTGGTCATCACTTTAACACGAGGAATTCGTGTATAAATTCGTTCTCTAATCTCCTCTTCTTCATTGTAACACAAGTCTATTGTGTATAAACTACAAACAAACAGCATTGTAATAGCTTCTTAGGATTTAAGAAATTATAAAGTGGACGTAGGCTTGGATTGAGCCGAAACACTATAAAAATCTTGTGTGTCTCCTGTTATTTGCTGCTTTTTCTGCATTTATTCTGTGATTGTGAGGATTTCACATCGAGTTTGGGGGTTAGTACCAAAATTTGGTCTTACAAGTTGGCGCGCCAGGAAGAGGCACACGATATTACTTCCATTTCCAGCTTTCAAGGGAATCGATTTGATTGGCTACTGGATCCATTGTTAAAAGAAAGAAGGATGGAACTTTCTCCCGTATTGAAGGTGCTGAGGCCGAAGGCACGAGAAACGAGGCGAGCCAGGAGGCTTCCTCTCATGGAAATTCGTCAGCATATCTGACTAGAGATGAAATGGATGGCGTTCTCACTGAACTAAGAGCTCAAATGGCAAGGCATGATGATCTCCTCCGCAAGCAACAGGAGATGATCGACCAATTCTTCGCTCAGATGGAAGGCAGGCCGAGTGGCAACGCACAACTTACAGGAAATGGGATGGAATCTGCACCTGCAGAAGCAGGGAACTGGATCGGTTCGGGTCCGATCCGAACCGGGGGCATGGAGGGAACAAGGGGCAATCCCCCTTACCATACTGCAGCTGCAACACTTAATGTTTCGGATGGAAACATCGTTGGTATCTCAGGTCTAGCGCGACCAAACTATGCTCCGGTCCGAGTAGGAAATGCAACAATATGGCTCCAAGAAGAAGCCTATCAGGCAAATGAACGCAGGCCCGTTTGGGTCGAGCCCTACGAACCGGGTCGGTTCGGAACTTCTGACCCGAACCGGACCTCCGATCCAAATCGAGTGACCTTCCGAGCTCCCCATACACTCCCAAACTCTTCTGGATTCAACGCTGGGGGCACCGGCTCTGATCTTGGCAGCTTGCAACAGCTCTTTGAAGACGACAAACTTGCCAATCTCAATGAACGCCTCTCGAGGGGCCGCATTTATCAGAATGACATGGATGATGTCAATCACAATCTGTTCACTCAGGAAATCAGGAATTCCCGCAATCCCCCAGATTTCAAACTTCCACAACTAGAGCCTTACAACGGCAGAACTGATCCTACCGTGCACTTGATGCGCTACAAACGGCATATGGAAGTTCAATCGGGTCGGAAAACGTCATGGCGAAATGCTTCCCTCTCTTCTTGACTGACATAGCTGCTATGTGGATTCGGCAGCTGGAATTTGAATCGATCAGCAGTTGAAACATGTTGGTCGCTCGCTTCATTGAACAATTTCGCGTCCACATCGCTCGACCTAAGAACATTATGTCACTCACCACAATCAAGCAGAGGTCCGGAGAAAATCTGTGCTCATTTCTGGAAATATTAAATGTTGCAGCAGCATCAGTTGATCGACCTGAACCATCGATGGTACTGATGGCGGCAGTATTTGGCGTTCTAGACAACTCGGAGTTCATAAAATCTTTGTATCGAGACCCACCACGGAATATCAGTGAATTCTACCTTGAATCAGACATATTTCTGCGGGAAGAAGATGCAACTTCTGAAAAACGCATTCTGGACATCAACATGCTCAAAGACGGAGAACCGTCCGAATCCGAAAATGGCAAAGGAAAAGCTGCTGTAAGAATGAACGCAACGCTCAGCCCCGGAGACATCTACATGAACACAAACGATGACATCTCCTATCCAATGCCTCCCAGGAGGGAGCAATCCCAAAGAGAACGTGACTCTGGGAGACATTGTATATTCCATGATATGGACAGTCATGATACAAATGACTGTAGGCATCTACGAGATTTGATTGAGGAACGGGTTAGATGTGGAGAGCTACCCGAGTATGTGAAACCACCAACAGCGCCTGCGCCTGCACATGCACATGCACTGCCACCAGCTGCTCCCCGGAGAGGGAATGACCCTGAATCGAGCTCTCGTAGGCTCATCATCAACTGATCTGGATGAGATTAGCCTGGATTTCCCGCATTTCTTAGGATTTAAGATATGTTTCTTTGCTTTCTTTAGGTTTTCCGATTGGCTAAATCGGAGTACTCACGCACAAGGTTATGATTTAGCCCCAAAGCGTGCTCTGGACTCGATGATAAACCAATCATGATTTGCTTTGGTTTCATATTTTGAATTGAATAAGGAAGGACTTTCCGAGCATGGATTATGTTTGGAAAATTTAAGTATCATGTCAGGTTGTGGCAAGATTCTCAATCTCCCTTGAAGTATGGCTTATACTTATCTCAAAACCCTCGGTACGGATTGTGCCTAGGGACGGACTATCTTGTCAGGCTTTGGCAAGTATAGCTCCATCTCGGTATGAGTATGGATTGTACTCCATTGAATTTACAAGTATGGATTATACTCAGGAATAACGAACGACCTTGTCAGGATTTGGCAAGGGAACTCAATAAAACTCAAGTTTGGCTTGTGCTCAGTTTGAACTTCCTGGTATGGCTTATACCTAGAAGGTTAGGTCCCTTGCCAGGTTTTGGCAAGATGATTCGAACGTCCCTCGAGTATGGTTTATGCTCAAATAAACGCCCAAGCATGGTTTATGCTCGAAAGTGTAATCAGTCTCGTCAAGATTTGACACACTTATCTGCTTTCTTTTCTTCGCAGATGTGGGTTATACTTGCAGCTGGAAGGCCCGGCGTGACCTTGGATTTCTTGGATTATCCAGAACACATCTTCCTTCGTTCAGCAAGATATGTTCTGGAAGGCAAAATGTTGACCCGCTTTTTAGCCAAAGCAGTCACACAGGGAATTTCTAGTTAACAATATGCTCAAGTATTGGGAATACCGTCAGAAGACAGGAAGCGATTTGATGGAAGTCGCATCACAAACAAAGAATGGCCCGAAACTCTTATCAGATGACCTCTTTTGGGCCCGAAAACAACAATTACGTGCTGAGCTTAATAATGCTTGTAGCTCTCTGAATTAGCTTCGAATCGAGCTTTCGTTTGGCTAAAACGGACTTACGGTTTGAATGTTACGCCAGTTTCTGTGAACGCATGCATAGTAGGAAACTTGGAATTCGGCATTGAAGAGATCCCGGATCGGATCGGCCTACCGGGTTCGGATCGGTGGGAAAGGACCTGAAACAATGACACGTAAATCTAGAAAACAGTCTTCTGGCACACATCGGATCGGGTCGGGGTTGGCCGAACCGACCCGCCTTGGCTATGGCTGCACCGAAGTGCACCCTGTTCTGGACTGAAGACACCAGTTCGGATCGGAGGAGGCATAACCGAACTGACCCCCTGGACGTGCTGCCGTTGCTCAGCATTTACCTGTTCTTAGGGAGTAACCGCCTCCTATTAATCCAGATCGGCTTCCACCTGTCCTTGCACTATCTGAAGACCACTTCTTCCACTTTCTCCGAGATAGCCGCTCTACCCTCCATGTGGCCCATCCGAACCGAACCACTATCGGGCCTGGCAAGGCCCCTCAACGCCTATAAATACACCGTGAGATGGCCATTTAAAGGGACTTTTTGGCTACTCCAACACTTGGCCTCCATTACAATTAAGCAAGACCATTTCTAATCACTTTAACATGAGGAATTCGTGTATAAATTCATTCTCTAATCTCCTATTCTTCATTGTAACACAAGGCTATTGTGTATAAACTACAAACAAACAGCATCATAATAACTTCTTAGGATTTAAGAAACTATAAAGTGGGCGTAGGCTTGGATTGAGCCGAACCACTATTAAAATCTTGTGTGTCTCCTGTTATTTACTTCTTTTTGTGCATTTATTCTGTGATTGTGAGGATTTCACATCGAATTTGGGTGTTAGTACCAAAATTTGGTCTAACATTTTGGCGCGCCAGGAAGGGGCACCCGATATTACTTCAATTTCCAGCTTTCAAGGGAATTGATTTGATTGGCTACTGGATCAATGGTTAAAAGAAAGAAGGATGGAACTTTCTCCCATATTGAAGGTGCTGAGGCCGAAGGCACGAGAAACGAGGCGAGCCAGGAGGCTTCCTCTTATGGAAATTCGTCAGCATATATGACTAGAGATGAAATGGACGGCGTTCTCCCTGAACTGAGAGCTCAAATGGCAAGGCAAGATGATCTCCTCCGCAAGCAATAGGAGATTATTGACCAATTCTTTGCTAGGATGGAAGGCAGACCGAGTGGCAACGCACAACTTACTGGAAATGGGATGGAATCTGCACCTGTAGAAGCAGTGAACCAGATCGGTTCGGGTCTGATCCGAACCCGGGGCATGGAGGGAACAAGAGGCAATTCCCCTTACCATACTGCAGCTGCAACACATAATGTTTCATATGGAAACATCGTTGGTATCTCAGGTCGAGCGCGACCAAACTCTGCTCCGGTCCGAGTAGGAAATGCGACAACATGGCTCCAAGAAGAAGCCTATCTGGAAAATGAACGCAGGCCCGTTCGGGTCGAGCCCTACGAACCGGGTCGGTTCGGAACATCCGACCCGAACCGGACCTCTGATCCAAATTGAGTGACCTTCCGAGCTCCCCATACACTCCCAAACTCTTCTGAATTCAACGCTGGGGGCACCAGCTCTGATCTTGGCAGCTTGCAACAGCTCTTTGAAGGCAACAAAATCGCCAATCTCATTGAACGCCCCTCGAGGGGCCGCAATTATCCGAATGACATGGATGATGTCAATCACAATCTGTTCACTCAGGAAATCAGGAATTTCCGCAATCCCCCGGATTTCGAACTTCCACAACTGGAGCCTTACAATGGCAGAACTGATCCTGCCATGCACTTGATGCGCTACAAACGGGATATGGAAGTTCAATCGGCATCGGAAAACATCATGGCGAAATGCTTCCCTCTCTTCTTGACCGACATAGCTGCTATGTGGATTCGGCAGCTGGAATCTGAATCGATCAGCAGTTGGAACATGTTGGTCGCTTGCTTCATTGAACAATTTCGCGTCCACATCGCTTGACCTAAGAATGTTATGTCACTCACCACAATCAAGCAGAGGCCTAGTGAAACTCTGCGCTCATTTCTGGAAAGATTCAACGTTGCAGCAGCATCAGTTGATCGACCTGAACCATCGGTGGTACTGATGGTGGCAGTATCCGGCGTTCTAGACAACTCGGAGTTCAAAAAATCTTTGTATCGAGACCCACCACGGAATCTCAATGAATTCTACCTTGAATCGGACATATTTCTATGGGAAGAAGATGCAACTTCTGAAAAACGCATTCTCGATGTCAACATGCTCAAAAACGGAGAGCCGTCCGAATCTGGAAATGGCGAAGGAAAAGCTGCTGTCAAGAATGACCGCAACGCTCAGCCCCGGAGAGGGACCAGACATGAAAAATACACTAAGCTCAACTCGTCACTAGCCGACATCTACATGAACACAAACGGTGACGTCTCCTATGCAAAGCCTCCCAGAAGGGAGCCATCCCAAAGAGAACGTGACTCTGGGAGACATTGTATATATGGACGGTCATGATACAAATGACTGTAGGCATCTACGAGATTTGATTGAGGAACGGGTTAGACGTGGAGAGCTACCCGAGTATGTCAAATAACCAACACCGCCTGCGCCTGCACCAGCACCTGCGCTGCCCCAAGCTGCTCCCCGGAGAGGGAATGTCCCTGAATCGAGCTCTCTTAGGCTCATCATAAATTGATGATGAGGATGAGATTAGCCTGGATTTCCCGCATTTCTTTGGATTTAAGATATGTTTCTTTGCTTTCTTTAGGTTTTCCTATTGGCTAAATCGGAGTACTCACGCACAGGGTTAGGATTTAGCCCCAAAGCGTGCTCTGGAATCATTGATAAACCAATCTGGATTTGCTTTGGTTTCGTATTTTGAATTGAATAAGGAAGGACTTTCCGGGCATGGATTATGTTTGGCAAATTTAAGTATCTTGTCAGGTTGTGACAAGATTCTCAATGTCCCTTAAAGTATGGCTTATACTTATCTCGAAACCCTCGGTACGGATTGTAACTAGGGACAGACTATCTTGTCAGGCTTTGGCAAGTATAGCTCCATCTCGGTATGAGTATGGATTGTACTCCATTGAATTTACAAGTATGGATTATACTCAGGAACGATGAACGATCTTGTCAGGATTTGGGAAAGGAACTCAATAAAACTCAAGTATGGCTTATGCTCAGTTTGAACTTCCTGGTATGGCTTATACCCGGAAGGTTAGGTCCCTTGCCAGGTTTTGGCAAGATGATTCGAACGTCTCTCGAGTATGGTTTATGCTCAAATAAACGCCCAAGCATGGTTTATGCTCGAAAGTGTAATCAGTCTCGTCAGGATTTGATACACTTATCTGCTTTCTTTTCTTCGCAGATATGGATTATACTTGCAACTGGAAGGCCCGGCGTGGCCTTGGATTTCTTGGATTATCCGGAACACAACTTCCTTCGTTCAACAAGATATGTTCGGGGGGGCAAAATGTTGACCCGCTTTTTAGCCAAAGCTGTCACACAGGGAATTTCTAGTTAACAATATGCTCAAGTATTGGGAATACCGTCAGAAGACAGGAAGCGATTTGGTTGAAGTCGCATCGCAAACAAAGAATGGCCCGAAACTCTTATTAGATGACCTCTTTTGGGCATGATAACAGCAATTACGAGCTGAGCTCTATAATTCTTGTAGCTCTCTAAATTAGGTTCTAATCGAGCTTTCGTTTGGCTAAAACAGACTTATGGTTTGAAAGTTACGCCAGTTTCCGTGAACGCATGCAGAGTAGGAAACTTGGAATTTGGCATTGAAGAGATCCAGGATCGGATCGGCCTATCGGGTTCGGATCCTTGGGAAAGGTCCTGAAACAATGACACGTAAATCTGGCAAACAGTCTCTTGGCACGCATCGGATCGGGTCGGGGTTGGCCGAACCGACCTGCCTTGGCTCTGGCTGCACCGAAGTGCAGCCTGTTCTAGACGGAAGACACCGGTTCGGATCGGAGGAGGCATAACCGAACCGACCCCCTGGACGTGTTGTCGCTGCTCAGCTTTGACCTGTTCTTAAGGAGTAACCGCCTCCTATTAATCCGCATCGGCTTCCACCTGTCCTTGCACGATCTGAAGACCACTTCTTCCACTTTCTCCTAGATGGCCTCTCTACCCTCCACGTGGTCCATTCGAACCGGACCACTCTCGGGCCTGGCAAGGCCCCTCTACGCCTATAAGTACACTGTGAGATGACCATTTAAAGGGACTTTTTGGCTACTCCAACACTTGGCCTCCATTACAACTAAGCAAGAACATTGCTCATCACTTTAGCACGAGGAATTCATGTATAAATTCATTCTCTAATCTCCTCTTCTTCATTGTAACACAATGCTATTGTGTATAAAATACAAACAAACAGCATTGTAAAAGATTCTTAGGATTTATGAAACTATAAAGTGGACGTAGGCTCGGATTGAGCCGAACCACTATAAAAATCTTGTGTGTCTCCTATTATTTACTGCTTTTTCTGCATTTATTTTGTGATTGTGAGGATTTCACATCGAATTTTGGTGTTAGTACAAAAATTTGGTCTAACATTTTGGCGCGCCAGGAAGGGGCACACGATATTACTTCAATTTCCAGCTTTCAAGGGAATCAATTTGATTGGCTACTGGATCATTGGTTAAAAGAAAGAAGGATGGAACTTTCTCCCGTATTGAAGGTGCTGAGGCTGAAGGCACGAGAAACGAGGCGAGCCAGGACGCTTCCTCTCATTGAAATTCATCAGCATATCTGACTAGAGATGAAATGGACGGCGTTCTCACTGAACTCAGAGCTCAAATGGCAAGGCAAGATGATCTCCTCCGCAAGCAACAGGAGATGATCAACCAATTCTTCGCTCGGATGGAAGGCAGGCCGAGTGGCAATAAACAACTTACTGGAAATGGGATGGAATCTGCACCTGCAGAAGCAGCGAACCGGATCAGTTCGGGTCCGATCCGAACCGGGGGCACGGAGGGAACAAGGGACAATCCCCCTTACCATATTGCAGCTGCAACACTTAATGTTTCGAATGGAAACATCGCTGGTATCTCAGGTCGAGCGCGACTAAACTCTGCTCCGGTCCGGGTAGGAAATGCAACAACATGGGTCCAAGAAGAAGCCTATCAGGCAAATGAACGCAGGCCCGTTCGGGTCGAGCCCTACGAACCGGGTCGTTTCGGAACATCCGCCCTGAACTGGACATCCGATCCAAATTGAGTGACCTTCCGAGCTCCCCATACACTCCTAAACTCTTCTTGATACAACGCTGGGGGCACCAACTATGATCTTGGCATATTGCAACAGCTCTTTGAAGGCGACAGACTCGCCAATCTCATTGAACGCCTCTCGAGGGGACGCACTTATTAGAATGACATGGATGATGTCAATCACAATCCGTTCACTCAGGAAATCAGGAATTCCCGCAATCCCCCGGATTTCAAAATTCCACAACTGGAGCCTTACAACGACAGAACTGATCCTACCGTGCACTTGATGCGCTACAAACGACATATGGAAGTTCAATCGGCATCGGAAAATGTCATGGCGAAATGCTTCCCTCTCTTCTTGATTGACATAGCTGCTATGTGGATTCGGCAGCTGCCATCTGAATCGATCAGCAGTTGGAACATGTTGGTCGCTCGCTTCATTGAACAATTTCGCGTCCACATCGCTCGACCTAAGAACGTTATGTCACTCACCACAATCAAGCAGAGGCCCAGAGAAACTCTACGCTCATTTCTGGAAAGATTCAATGTTGCAGCAACATCAGTAGATCGACCTGAACCATCGATGGTAATGATGGCGGCAGTATCCGGCATTCTAGACAACTCGGAGTTCAAAAAATCATTGTATCGAGACCCACCACGGAATCTCGGTGAATTTTACCTTGAATCGGACAGATTTCTATGGGAAGAAGATGCAACTTCTGAAAAATGCATTCTCGACGTCAACATGCTCAAAGACGGAGAACCGTCCGAATCTGGAAATGGCAAAGGAAAAGCTACTGTCAAGAATGACCACAACGCTCAGCCCCGGAGAGGGCCCAGACATGAGAAATACACTGAGCTCAACTCGTCACTAACCGACATCTACATGAACACAAACGGTGATGTCTCCTATCCAAAGCCTCCCAAAACGGAGCCATCCCAAAGAGAACGTGACTCTGGGAGACATTATATATTCCATGATATGGACGGTCATGATACAAATGACTGTAGGCATCTACGAGATTTGATTGAGGAACGGGTTAGACGTGGAGAGCAACCCGAGTATGTGAAACAACCAAGACCGCCTGCGCCTGCACCAGCACCTGCGCTGCCACCAGCTGCTCCCCGGAGAGGGAATGACCCTGAATCGAGCTCTCGCAGGTTCATCATAAACTGATATGGATGAGATTAGCCTAGATTTCCCGAATTTCTTAGGATTTAAGATATGTTTCATTGCTTTCTTTAGGTTTTCCAATTGGCTAAATCGGAGTACTAATGCACAGGGTTAGGATTTAGCCCCAAAGCGTGCTTTGGACTCAATGATAAACCAATCAGGATTTGCTTTGTTTCGTATTTTGAATTGAATAAGGAAGGACTTTCCAAGCATGGATTATGTTTGGCAAATTTAAGTATCTTTTCAGGTTGTGACAAGATTCTCGATCTCCCTTAAAGTATGGCTTATACTTATCTTGAAACCCTCGGTACGGATTGTGCCTAGGGACGGACTATCTTGTCAGCCTTTGGCAAGTATAGCTCCATCTCGGTATGAGTATGGATTGTACTCCACTGAATTTACAAGTATGGATTATACTCAGGAACGACGAACGACCTTGTCAGGATTTGGCAAAGGAACTCAATAAAACTCAAGTATGGCTTATGCTCAGTTTGAACTTCCTGGTATGGCTTATACCCGGAAGGTTAGGTCCCTTGCCAGGTTTTGGCAAGATGATTCGAACGTACCTCGAGTATGGTTTATGCTCAAATAAACGCCCAAGCATGGTTTATGCTCGAAAGTGTAATCAGTCTCGTCAGGATTTGACACACTTATCTGCTTTCTTTTCTTCGCAGATATGGATTATACTTGCAACTGGAAGGCCCGGCGTGGCCTTGGATTTCTTGGATTATCCAGAACACAACTTCCTTCGTTCAGCAAGATATGTTCGGGGGGGGGGGGGGGGAAGGCAAAATGTTGACCCGCTTTTTAGTCAAAGCAGTCACAAAGGGAATTTCTAGTTAACAATATGCTCAAGTATTGGGAATACCGTCAGAAGACAGGAAGCGATTTGGTTGAAGTCGCATCACAAACAAAGAATGGCCCGAAACTCCTATCAGACGACCTCTTTTGGGCATGAAAAAAGCAATTACGAGCTGAGCTCTGTAACTCCTGTCGCTCTTTGAATTAGCTTCGAATCGAGCTTTCGTTTGGCTAAAATTGACTTACGGTTTGAAAGTTACGCCAGTTTATGTGAACGCATGCAGAGCAGGGAACTTGGAATTTGGCATTGAAGAGATCCTGGATCGGATCGGCCTATCGATTTAGGATCCATTTGAAAGGTCCTGAAACAATGACACGTAAATCTGGCAAACAGTCTCCTGGCACACAGCGGATCGGGTCGGGGTTGGCCGAACCGACCCGCCTTGGCTCTGGCTGCACCGAAGTGCACCCTGTTCTGGACTGAAGACACCGGTTCGGATCGGAGGAGGCATAACCGAACCGACCCCCTGGACGTGTTGCCGCTGCACAACTTTGACCTGTTCTTAAGGAGTAACCACCTCCTATTAATCCGGATCGGCTTCCACCTTTCCTTGCACGATTTGAAGGCCACTTCTTCCACTTTCTCCGAGATGGCCTCTCTACCCTCCACGTGGCCCATCCGAACCGGACCACTCTCGGGCCTGGCAAGGCTCCTCTACGCTTATAAATACACCGTTAGATGGCCATTTAAAGGGACTTTTTGGCTACTCCAACACTTGGCCTCCATTGCAACTAAGCAAGAACATTGCTCATCACATTAACACGAGGAATTCGTGTATAAATTCATTCTCTAATCTCCTCTTATTCATTGTAACACAAGGCTATTGTGTATAAACTACAAACAAACAGCATTGTAATAGCTTCTTAGGATTTAAGAAACTATAAAGTGGACGTAGGCTTGGATTGAGCCGAACCACTATAAAAATCTTGTGTGTCTCCTGTTATTTACTGCTTTTTCTGCATTTATTCTGTGATTGTGAGGATTTCGTATCGAATTTGGGTATTAGTACCAAAATTTGGTCTAACATTTTGGCATGCCAGGAAGGGGCACACGATACTACTTCAATTTCCAGCTTTCAAGGGAATCGATTTGATTGGCTACTAGATCAATGAATAAAAGAAAGAAGGATGGAACTTTCTCCCTTATTGAAGGTGCTGAGGCCGATGGCACGAGAAATGAGGCGATCCAGGAGGCTTCCTCTCATGGAAATTCATCAGCATATCTGACTAGAGATGAAATGGATGGCGTTCTCACTGAACTGAGAGCTCAAATGGCAAGGCAAGATGATCTCCTCCGTAAGCAACAGGAGATGATCGACCAATTCTTCGCTCGGATGGAAGGCAGGCCGAGTGGCAACGAACAAGTTACTGGAAATGGGATGGAATCTGCACCTGCAGAAGCAGCGAACCGGATCGGTTCGGGTCCGATCCGAACCGGGGGCACGGAGGGAACAAGGGGCAATCCCCCTTACCATACTGCAGCTGCAACACTTATTGTTTTGGATGGAAACATTGCTGGTATCTCAGGTCGAGCGCGACCAAACTCTGCTCTGGTCCGAGTAGGAAATGCAACAACATGGCTCCAAGTAGGAGCCTATCAGGCAAATGAACGCAGGCCCGTTCGGGTCGAGACCTACGAACCGGGTCGGTTCGGAACATCCGACCCGAACCGGACCTCCGATCCAAATCGAGTGACCTTCTGAGCTCCCCGTACACTCCCAAACTCTTCTGGATTCAACGCTGGGGCACCAGCTCTGATCTTAGCAGCTTGTAATAGCTCTTTTAAGGCGACAAACTCGCCAATCTCATTGAACGCCTCTCGAGGGGCCGCACTTATCAGAATGACATGGATGATGTCAATCACAATCCGTTCACTCAGGAAATCAGGAATTCCCGCAATCCCCCGGATTTCAAACTTCCATAACTAGAGCCTTACAACGGCAGAACTGATCCTACCATGCCCTTGATGCACTACAAACGGCATACGGAAGTTCAATCGGCATTGGAAAACGTCATGGCGAAATGCTTCCCTCTCTTCTTGACTGACATAGCTACTATGTGGATTCGACAGCTGGAATCCGAATCGATCAGCAGTTGGAACATGTTGGTCGCTCGCTTCATTGAACAATTTCGCGTCCACATCGCTCGACCTAAGAACATTATGTCACTCACCACAATCAAGCAGAGGCCCAGAGAAACTCTACGCTCATTTCTGGAAAGATTCAACGTTGCAGCAACATCAGTTGATCGACCTGAACCATCGATGGCACTGATGGCGGCAGTTTCCGGCGTTCTAGACAACTCGGAGTTCAAAAAATCTTAGTATCGAGACCCACCATGGAATCTCAGTGAATTCTACCTTGAATCGGACAGATTTCTACAGGAAGAAGATGCAACTTCTGAAAAACGCATTCTCGATGTCAACATGCTCAAAGACGGAGAACCGTCCGAATCTGGAAATGGCAAAGGAAAAGCTGCTGTCAAGAATGACTGCAACGCTCAGCCCCAGAGAGGGCCCGGATATGAGAAATACACTGAGCTCAACTCATCACTAACCGACATCTACATGAACACAAACGGTGATGTCTCCTATCCAAAACCTCCCAGGAGGGAGCCATCCCAAAGAGAACGTGACTTTGGGAGACATTGTATATTACATGATATGGACGGTCATGACACAAATGACTGTAGGCATCAACGAGATTTGATTGAGGAACAGGTTAGATGTGTAGAGCTACCCAAGTATGTGAAAAAACCAACCGCGCCTACGCTTTGCATCTGCACCTACGCTACCACCAGCTGCTCCCCGGAAAGGGAATGACCCTGAATCGAGCTCTCGTAGGCTCATCATCTACTGATCTGGATGAGATTAGCCTGGATTTCCTACATTTCTTAGGATTTAAGATATGTTTCTTTTCTTTCTATAGATTTTCCGATTGGCCAAATCGGAGTACTCACGCACAGGGTTAGGATTTAGTCCCAAAGCGTGCTCTGGACTCGATGATAAACCAATCAGGATATGCTTTGGTTTCGTATTTTGAATTGAATAAGGAAGGACTTTCCGAGCATGGATTATGTTTGGCAAAATTAAGTATCTTGTCAGGTTGTGACAAGATTCTCAATCTCCCTTAAAGTATGGCTTATACTTATCTCGAAACCCTTGGTACGGATTGTGCCTAGTGACGGACTATCTTGTCAGGCTTTGGCAAGTATAGCTCCATCTCGGTATGAGTATGGATTGTACTCCACTGAATTTACAAGTATGGATTATACTCAGGAATGACGAACGATCTTATTAGGATTTGGCAAAGGAACTCAATAAAACTCAAGTATGGCTTATGCTCAGTTTGAACTTCCTGGCATGGTTTATACCCGGAAGGTTAGGTCCCTTGCCAGGTTTTGGCAAGATGATTCGAACGTCCCTCGAGTATGGTTTATGCTCAAATAAACGCCCAAGCATGGTTTATGCTCGAAAGTGTAATCAGTCTTGACATGATTTGACACACTTATCTGCTTTCTTTTCTTCGCAGATATGGATTATACTTGTAGCTGCAAGGCCCGGCGTGGCCTTGGATTTCTTGGATTATCCAGAACACATCTTCCTTCGTTCAGCAAGATATGTTCTGGGGGGCAAAATGTTTACCCACTTTTTATTCAAAGCAGTCACACAGGGAATTTCTAGTTAACAATATGCTCAAGTATTGGGAATACCGTCAGAAGACAGGAAGCGATTTGGTTGAAGTCGCATCGCAAACAAAGAATGACCCGAAACTCCTATTAGACGACCTCTTTTGGGCCCGAAACCAGCAATTAAGAGCTATGCTCTATAACTCTCGTAGCTCTCTGAATTAGCTTCGAATCGAGCTTTCGTTTGGCTAAAACGGACTTACGGTTTGAATGTTACGCCAGTTTCCGTGAATGCATGCAGAGCAGGAAACTTGGAATTTGGCATTGAAGAGATCCCGGATCGGATCTGCCTATCGGGTTCGGATCGGTGGGAAAGGAACTGAAACAATGACACGTAAATCTGGCAAACATTCTTCTGGCGCACATCGGATCGGGTCGGGATTGGCTGAACCGACCCGCCTTGGCTCTGGCTGCACCGAAGTGCACCCTGTTCTGGGCTGAAGACACCGGTTCAGATCGGAGGAGGCATAACCGAACCGACCCCATGGACGTGCTGCCGCTGCTCGGCTTTGACCTGTTCTTAAGGAATAGCCGCCTCCTATTAATTCGGATTGGCTTCCACCTGTCCTTGCACGATCTGAAGACCACTTCTTCCACTTTCTCCGAGATGGCCTCTCTACCCTCCACGTGGCCCATCGGAACCGGACCACTCTCGGGCCTGGCAAGGCCCCTCTACGCCTATAAATACACCGTGAGATGGCCATTTAAAGGGACTTTTTGGCCACGCCAACACTTGGTCTCCATTACAACTAAGCAAGAACATTGCTCATCACTTTAACACGAGGAATTCGTGTATAAATTCATTCTCTAATCTCCTCTTCCTCATTATAACACAAGGCTATTGTGCATAAACTACAAACAAACAGAATCGTAATAGCTTCTTAGGATTTAAGAAACTATAAAGTGGACGTAGGCTTGGATTGAGCCGAACGACTATAAAAATCTTGTATGTCTCCTGTTATTTACTGCTTTTTCTGCATTTATTCTGTGATTGTGAGGATTTCACATCGAATTTGGGTGTTAGTACCAAAATTTGGTCTAACATTTTGTTGCGCCAGGAAGGGGCACACGATATTACTTCAATTTCCAACTTTCAAGGGAATCGATTTGATTGGCTACTGGATCAATGGTTAAAAGAAAGAAGGATGGAACTTTCTCCCGTATTGAAGGTGCTGAGGCCGAAGGCACGAGAAACGAGGCGACCCAAGAGGCTTCCTCCCATGGAAATTCGTTAGCATATCTGACTAGAGATGAAATGGACGACATTCTCACTGAACTGAGAGCTCAAATGGCAAGGCAAGATGATCTCCTCCGTAAGCAACAGGAGATGATCGACCAATTCTTCGATCGGATGGAAGGCAGGCCGAGTGGCAATGCACAACTTACTGGAAATGGGATGGAATCTTCACCTGCAGAAGCAGCGAACCGGATCGGTTCGGGTCCGATCCGAACCGGGGGCACGGAGGGAACAAGGGGCAATCCCCCTTACCATACTGAAGCTGCAAAACTTAATGTTTCAGATGGAAACATCGCTGGTATCTCAGGTCGAGCGCGACCAAACTCTGCTCCGGTCCGAGTAGGAAATGCAACAACATGGCTCCAAGAAGAATCCTATCAGGTAAATGAACGCAGGCCCGTTCGGGTCGAGCCCTACGAACCGGGTCGGTTCGGAACATCCGACTCGAATCGGACCTCCGATCCAAATCAAGTGACCTTCCGAGCTCCCCATACACTCCCAAACTCTTCTGGATTCAATGCTGGGGGCACCAGCTCTGATCTTGGCAGCTTGCAACAGCTCTTTGAACGTGACAAACTCACTAATCTCATTGAATGCCTCTCGAGGGGCTGCACTTATCAGAATGACATGGATGATGTCAATCACAATCCGTTCACTCAGGAAATCAGGAATTCTCGCAATCCCCCGGAATTCAACCTTCCATAACTGGAGCATTACAACGGTAGAACTTATCCTACCGTGCACTTGATGTGCTACAAACGGAATATGGAAGTTCAATCGGCGTCGGAAAACGTCATGGCGAAATGCTTCCCTCTCTTCTTGACTGGCATAGCTGCTATGTGGAATAGGCAGCTGGAATCTGAATTGATCAGCAGTTGTAACATGTTGGTTGCTCGCTTCATTGAACAATTTCGCGTCCACATCGCTCGACCTAAGAACGTTATGTCACTCACCACAATCAAGCAGAGGCCCAGAGAAACTCTACGCCCATTTCTGGAAATATTCAACGTTGTAGCAGCATTAGTTGATCGACCTGAACCATCGATGGTGCTGATGGCGGAAGTATCCGGCGTTATGGACAACTCGTAGTTCAAAAAATCTTTGTATCAAGACCCACCACGGAATCTCAGTGAATTCTACCTTGAATCGGACAGATTTCTACGGAAAGAAGATACAACTTCTGAAAAACGCATTCTCGAAGTCAACATGCTCAATGACGGAGAACCGTCCGAATCTGGAAATGGAAAAGGAAAAGCTACTGTCAAGAATGACCGCAACACTCAGCCCCGGAGATGGCCCAGATATGAGAAATACACTGAGCTCAACTCGTCACTAACCGACATCTACATGAACACAAACGGTGACGTCTCTTATCCAAAGCCTCCCTGGAGGGAGCCATCCCAAAGAGAACGTGACTCTGGGAGACATTGTATGTTCCATGATATGGACTGTCATGATACAAATGACTGTAGGCATCTACGAGATTTGATTGAGGAACTGGTTAGACGGGGAGAGCTACCCGTGTATGAGAAACAACCAACAACGCATGCACCTGCACCTGCACCTGCGCAGCCACCAACTGCTCCCCGAAGAGGGAATGACCCTGAATCGAGCTCTCGTAGGATCATCATCAACTGATCTGGATGAGATAAGCATGGATTTCCTGCATTTCTTAGGATTTAAGATATGTTTTTTTGCTTTCTTTAGGTTTTCCGATTGGCTAAATCGGAGTACTCACGCACATGGTTAGGATTTAGCCGCAAAGCGTGCTCTGGACTCGATGATAAACCAATCAGGATTTGCTTTGGTTTTGTATTTTGAATTGAATAAGGAAGGACTTTCCGAGCATGGATTATGTTTGGCAAATTTAAGTATCTTCTCAGGTTGTGACAAGATTCTCAATCTCCCTTAAAGTATGGCTTATACTTATCTCGAAACCCTCGGTACGGATTGTGCCTAGGGACGGACTATCTTGTCAGGCTTTGGCAATTATAGCTCCATCTCGGTATGAGTATGGATTGAACTCCACTAAATTTACAAGTATGGATTATACTCAGGAACGACGAACGATCTTGTCAGGATTTGGCAAAGGAACTCAATAAAACTCAAGTATGGCTTATGCTCAGTTTGAACTTCCTGGTATGGCTTATATCCGGAAGGTTAAGTCCCTTGCCCGGTTTTGGCAAGATGATTCGAACGTCCCTCGAGTATGGTTTATGCTCCAATAAACACCCAAGCATGGTTTATGCTCGAAAGTGTAATCTGTATCGGTAGGATTTGAAACACTTATCTGCTTTCTTTTCTTCGCAGATATGGATTATACTTGCAGTTGGAAGGACCGGCGTGGCCTTGGATTTCTTGGATTATCCAGAACACATCTTCCTTCGTTCAGCAAGATATATTCTGGGGGGCAAAATGTTGAACAGCCTTTTAGTCAAAGAAGTCACACAGGGAATTTCTAGTTAACAATATGCTAAAGTATTGGGAATACCGTCAGAAGACAGGAAACGATTTGGTTGAAGTCGCATCGCAAACAAAGAATGGCCCGAAACTCCTATCAGACGACCTCTTTTGGGCCCGAAAACAGCAATTACGAGCTGTGCTCTGTAACCCTTATAGCTCTCTAAATTAGCTTCGAATCGAGCTTTCGTTTGGCTAAAACGGACTTACGGTTTGAAAGTTACGCCAGTTTCCGTGAACGCATGCAGAGCAGGAAACTTGGAATTTGGCATTGAAGAGATCCCGGATCGGATCGGCCTATCGGGTTCGGATCGGTGGGAAAGGAACTGAAACAATGACATGAAAATCTGGCAAACAGTCTTCTTCCACACATCGGATCGGGTCGGGGTTGGCCGAACTGACCCGCCTTGGCTCTGGCTGCACTAAAGTGCACCCTGTTCTGGACTGAAGACACCGTTTCGGATCGGAGGAGGCATAACCGAACCGACCCCCTGGACGTGCTGCCACTGCTCAACTTTGGCCTGTTCTTAAGGAGTAACCGACTCCTATTAATCCGGATTGGCTTCCACCTGTTCTTACACGATCTGAAGACCACTTCTTCCACTTTCTCCGAGATGGCCTCTCTACCCTACACGTGGCCCATCCGAACAGGACCACTCTCGGGCCTGGCAAGGCCCCTCTACGCCTATAAATACACCGTGAGTTGGCCATTTAAAGGGACTTTTTGGCTACTCCAACATTTGGCCTCCATTACAACTAAACAAGAACATTGCTCATCACATTAACACGAGGAATTCGTGTATAAATTCATTCTCTAATCTCCTCTACTTCATTTTAACACAAGGCTATTGTGTATAAACTAAAAACAAACAATATTGTAATAGCTTCTTAGGATTTAAGAAACTATAAAGTGGATGTAGGCTTGGATTGAGCCAAACCACTATAAAAATCTTGTGTGCTTCCTGTTATTTACTACTTTTTCTGCATTTATTTTATGATTGTGAGGATTTCACATCGAATTTGGGTGTTAGTACCAAAATTTGGTCTAACATTTTGGCGCGCCAGGAAGGGGCACACGATATTACTTCAATTTCCAGCTTTCAAGGGAATCAATTTGATTGGCTATTGGATCAATGGTTAAAAGAAATAAGGATGGAACTTTCTCCCGTATTGAAGTTGTTAAGGCCGAAGGCACGAGAAACGAGGCGAGCCAGGAGGCTTCCTCTCATGGAAATTCATCAGCATTTCTGACTAGAGATGAAATGGATGGCGTTCTCACTGAACTGAGAGCTCAAATGGCAAGGCAAGATGATCTCCTCTGCAAGCAACAGGAGATGATCGACCAATTCTTCGCTCGGATGGAAGGCAGGCCGAGTGGCAACGCACAACTTACTGGAAATGGGATGGAATCTGCACCTGTAGAAGCAGCGAACCGGATTGGTTCGGGTCTGATCCGAACCTGGGGCACGGACGGAACAAGGGGCAATCCCCCTTACCATACTGCAGCTGCAACACTTAATGTTTCCGATGGAAACATCGCTGGTATCTCAGGTCGAGCGCGACCAAACTCAGCTCCAGTTCGAGTAGGAAATGCAACAACAAGGCTCTAAGAAGAAGCCTATCAGGCAAATGAACACAGGCCCGTTCGGGTCGAGCCCTACGAACTGGGTCGGTTCGGAACATCCGACCCGAACCGGACCTCCGATCCAAATCGAGTGACCTTCCGAGCTCCCCATACACTCCCAAAATCTTCTGGATTCAATGCTGGTGGCACCAGCTCTGATCTTGGCAGCTTGCAACAACTCTTTATAGGCGACAAACTCGCCAATCTCATTGAACGCCTCTCGAGGGGCCGCACTTATCAGAATGACATGGATGATTTCAATCACAATCCGTTCACTCAGGAAATCAGGAATTCCCGCAATCCCCCTGATTTCAAACTTCAACAACTAGAGCCTTACAACGGCAGAACAGATCCTACCGTGCACTTGATGTGCTACAAACGGCATATGGAAGTTCAATTGGCGTCGGAAAACGTCATGGAGAAATGCTTCCCTGTCTTCTTGACTGACATAGCTGCTATGTCGATTCGGCAGCTGGAATCTGAATCGATCGGCAGTTGGAACATGTTGGTCGCTCGCTTCATTGAACATTTTCGCGTCCACATCGCTCGAACTAAGAACGTTCTGTCAATCACCACAATCAAGCAGAGGCCCAGAGAAACTCTGCACTCATTTCTGGAAAGATTCAACGTTGCAGCAACATCAGTTGATCAAACTGAACCATCGATGGTACTGATGGCGGAAGTATCCGGCGTTCTAGACAACTCGGAGTTTAAAAAATCTTTGTATCGAGACCCACCACGGAATATCAGTGAATTCTACCTTGAATCGGATAGATTTCTACGGGAAGAAGATGCAACTTCTGAAAAACGCATTCTCGACGTCAACATGCTCAAAGACGGGGAACCGTACGAATCTGTAAATGGCAAAGGAAAAGCTGCTATCAAGAATGACCGCAATGCTTAGCCCCGGAGAGGGCCCAGATATGAGAAATACACTGAGCTCAACTCATCACTAACCAACATCTACATGAACACAAACGGTGACATCTCCTATCCAAAGCCTCCCAGAAGGGAGCCATCCCAAAGAGAACGTGACTCTGGTAGACATTGTATATTCCATGATATGGACAGTCATGATACAAATTACTGTAGGCATCTACGAGATTTGATTGAGGAACGGGGGTTAGACGTGGAGAGCTACCCGAGTATGTGAAACAACCAACAGCGCCTGCGCCTGCACCTGCACGTGCTTTGCCACCAGCTGCTCCCCGGAGAGGGAATGACCCTGAATCGAGCTCCCGTAGGCTCATCATCAACTAATCTGGATGAGATTAGCCTGGATTTCCTGGATTTCTTAGGATTTAAGATATGTTTCTTTGCTTTCTTTAGGTTTTCCGATTGGCTGAATCGGAGTACTCACGCACAGGGTTAGGATTTAGCACCAAAGCGTGCTCTGGACTCAATGATAAACCAATCAAGATTTGCTTTGCTTTGGTATTTTGAATTGAATAAGGAAGGACTTTCCGAGCACGAATTATGTCTGGAAAATTTAGATATCTTGTCAGGTTGTGACAAGATTCTCAATCTCCCTTAAAGTATGGCTTATACTTATCTCGAAACCCTCGGTACGGATTGTGCCTGGGGATGGACTATCTTGTCAGGCTTTGGCAAGTATATCTCCATCTCGGTATGAGTATGGATTGTACTCCACTGAATTTACAAGTATGGATTATACTCAGGAACGACGAACGATCTTGTCAGGATTTGGCAAAGGAACTCAATAAAACTCAAGTATGGCTTATGCTCAGTTTGAACTTCCTGCTATGGCTTATACACAAAAGGTTAGGTCCCTTGCCAGGTTTTGGCAAGTTGATTCGAACGTCCCTCGAGTATGATTTATGCTCATATAAACGCCCAAGCATGGTTTATGCTCAAAAGTGTAATCAGTCTCGTTATGATTTGACACACTTATCTGCTTTCTTTTCTTCGCAGATATGGATTATACTTGCAGCTGGAAGGCCTAGCGTGGCCTTGGATTTCTTGGATTATCCCGAACACATCTTCCTTCGTTCAGCAAGATATGTTCTGGGGGGCAAAATGTTGACCCGCTTTTTAGTTCAAGCAGTCACACAGGGAATTTCTAGTTAACAATATGCTCAAGTATTGGGAATACCGTCAGAAGACAGGAAGTGATTTGGTTGAAGTCGCATCGCAAACAAAGAATGGCCCGAAACTCGTATCAGATGACCTCTTTTGGGCCCGAAACCCGCAATTACGAGCTGAGCTCTGTAACTATCGTAGCTCTCTGAATTAGCTTCGAATCGAGCTTTCGTTTGACTAAAACGGACTTACGGTTTGAAAGTTACGCCAGTTTCTGTGAACGCATGCAGAGCAGGAAACTTGGAATTTGGCATTGAAGAGATCCCAGATCGGATCGACCTATCGGGTTTGGATCGGTGTGAAAGGAACTGAAACAATGACACGTAAATCTGACAAACAGTCTTCTGGCACACATCGGATCGGGTCGGGGTTGGCCGTACTGACCCGCCTTGGCTCTGGCTGCACCGAAGTGCACCCTGTTCTGGACTGAAGACACCGGTTCAGATCGTAGGAGGCATAACCGAACCGACCCCCTGGACGTGCTGCCGCTTCTCGGCTTTGACCTATTCTTAAGGAGTAACTGCCTCCTATTAATCCGGATTGGCTTCCACCTGTCCTTGCACGATCTGAAGATGTAACACTCCACCTCCGCCAGGGTGGCTCTTGCAAGCGACTCTGACTTTGGTGGGGCGTTTTTAAATAAGGTAAACATGCATAATGATATAGCAAGGCAGGACATGACATATATATGTAAATAAACAGAGTAAGTAGATAAAACAGCGGAAGATTTTTAAACCATTTCAAAACACAAGTCTGGTACATCAAAATGTCAATTTCCCAAAATTACAAGTCTAGATAAATACATCATCTGATAAACTGAAATACATAAGTACTATCCCCAAATAAGAGTGATAAACCATAGCGGCTCAAGTCCAAAGCATACTTGAGCTATCCAAGGAAGCGGCTAAAAATCCATGCTAGGCTCCAGTATTCCCTCCCTGAGAACCTGGGGGGGGGGGAAACGGAAGAAAAGAGGCGAAAGAAAACGGGTCAGTCAAAAAGACTGAGTAAGCCCTGCTACGATCAGTCTATAAACTAATAAAGTTAACATCATGATGGAAACTGAGATGATCATAGATAACAACATACTGGCATGGTAAATTAACTACAAGATAGATAGGGGTGTCATCGCATAAACAAGGTTAAGTTTTGCACCACGGTGTACTAGCAAACCAACATAACAGGTACTGATCCCTTAGCCCAAACTTTGGCCCAATAACATGGAGTGACCTTAATATTAGGTCCAGCCCAACGGTCTAGTCAATCGGCTCCCTATAAACCTAACACGTCCAGTGTTGGTGTCCATACGGCCCACATATGGTTGTAGTTAGACTGTGCTGGGTCCACCTTTGGGTGTATCAAGCCCTCGGGTGTCAACCCCAGACACTTAAGCAATAATGCACAGCCCTAACCTACTGGTACCCGTGCCTCGAGTTTGTCCAACACCGGACTACGTGCACGTCCGTAGCCCGCCTGGACCCGCACCGCTGTACCACTCAGCCATCGCCTTTTGGTCGCTTACATCCGTCCAGTAATCGTGCCCCGCCCTAGCCTAGTCTTCTAGGGTTGTGATGATACCAAACTGGGATTACTGCCGGAACAGACCCGCTGCTAGGGTTTTCTAAGAGGGTTAAGTGCGATTTAACCCTTCACTAATCATGGATTAAATTGGTTAAGTGTAACTTAACCCCATTCTAATCCCTCGAACCCCCCATTTGGATTAAACTGGTTAAGTGTAACCAATCGTTCACACTTAACCCCATTTCAATCCCTCCAATCCCCAAGTGGATTAAGTATTAGTGGACCCTGACTTAACCCTAATCATGAGGCATTAATTAACTTAATGCACCTTAACCTCTCACATTAGACTTTGTTGCGGTTACTAGTTAAGCCGGGCGGGTCCGGGTAGCTTTACACCACAACTTGGTCTAACCTCGGGTCTTGGCACCACATGACCAACTTCTCACATTGGGTCCTATTGTTTGTAGCCACTAGTTAAGCCGGTCGGTTCCGGGTAGAAATACGCTACAAACTCAACCCAACCTCGAGTTGGCCACACTTATGTTTTCTAAGTGTCATGTCCACTTTATTTCAAAACATAATTACAAGTTTAACAAATACTTGGGTAGACCTAACTGAATAGGTAAATTCCCAAGGGGTAGACCTAACTTAATAGGTAAATTCCCAATCTTATATTTTCATGTATTTTAAGTTCACCCAAAACCCCCAACGTCATTCTATCGCTTACATATTCGTAGTAACGCATAAAGGATAGGAAGAGGGAACTTGGCACGACATACATGATGAACTTCTGCAACAATTATGCATAACATGTTAGACTTGCACAACTTAGCATGGTGAACTTGCATATTAGCATAAACATGCATGACATGTTAAACTTGCATAACTTAGCATAGTGAACTTGCATATTACCATAAACATGCATAATATGTTAAACTTGCATAACTTCGCATGGGGAACTTGCATAAACATGCATAACTTGTCAAAGATGCATTACTTGTCATTTTAAACTTGCATAAGCATGCATAACTTGTCAAACATGCACTACTTGTCATTTTAAACTTGCATAAGCATGCATAACTTATTAAACATGCATAATATGGCATAATGAACTTGCATAAACATGCATAACTCATTTAACTTGCAAATCATGGCATAGTGGACTCGCATAAACATGCATAACTCATTTAACTTGCAAATCATGGCATAGTGGACTCGCATAAACATGCATAACTCATTTAACTTGCAAAACATGGCATAGTGAACATGCATAACTCAATAAACTTGCAAATCATGGCTTAGTAAACTTGCATAAACATGCATAACTCAATAAACTTGCAAATCATGGCTTAGCAAACTTGCATAAACATGCATAACTCAATAAACATGCAAATCATGGCTTAGCAGACTTGCATAAACATGCATAACTCAATAAACATACATAAATCCCAACTTGCATCACATATTAACTTTAGAGTTTCTAAAATGAAGGTAAGAGGGCTTACAATGCTTATGCGGACTCAAATGAGTATAGCAAATGTAAGAAACCCCTTATGCAACTAATTAAAACCCCCAAATGCAAGCAAACTTGATCAAGACTCCTCCTTTATGATGCCAATAGAGAATCAAGCCTTTAATGCAAGCTAAGGAGGATCATACAAGCCTAAATATACTTGTATGCATGGAAAATCACTTAGGAATTAATTTAGGAATTGTATGAAGAGAGTGGAGGCCATGAGAGTTTTGATTTTGCCATAGTTTAGTTGCTAGGATGAATAATGAATGATTTAGGGTAGGTTAGGGTCTTATTTATAGATTAGGCTAGTGGTTTGGACCATAGGATTAACCCTAGATTCAATTAGGTCCATCAGATCCCAGAACTCTCTAGATCCAAGCCACAAGACCAAACCCAAATCAGAAATGGTGCACCAGGCTAAACAGCCCGGGCACCCCCTATCGACAGGGCTGTCGACAGGGCAGTCGACATGCCAAGACCCCTGTCGACAGGCCTGTCGACATGGGGTCCTGGGCGGGAATTTTTCCCGCCTGCCCAGTTTACCCTAACCCTAGTTTCTTAATTTAAAATTTAAATCTGTTTTTACTTAGGAATTTTCTGCAAACTTCAATGGGCCTTAACTGGGTCATACGGACTCCGATTTTCGAAAACTCGGACTCTATTTCGCGTATTTTTCCGAGACGAACGCAATGGCATAGCCCGTTTCCCTTGATTCACATTTTATAATTAAATTCTGCCTCAATTTATGTTATAACAGGTTATTGAAAATCCGGGTTGTTACATTCTCCCCTCCTTAAAGGATTTCGTCCCCGAAATCTTCAAGTTAGGAAGAACGTATCCTACCATCCAATCATCCATCTACTCAAAACATCACCCACGAGCAACCATTGTCCTTACAAGATTCTAAATGCTGGATGAACATATGCAGAGGTGTGTGTATATGTACTTATCTAATGCAAATATCATCAATGCGAATTATGTTAGTGAAATGAATCCATATGTATGCAATTCCTAACATAATGTATATCATCTATATGTGTGCACATAACATACACCCATATGCAACATCCATGTGATAACACACAATTTTCACCCATGAATAAGCATAAACACTCATGCATATGCAATATGAGGAGTGTGCGAGCCGATCTAGTGCCTAATCGTGTATAATGCATCCACGAGCAACCACTTGCAAACACTTGCAACCACTTGCAACCACTTGCAACCATCAACCATAACATGTTTCAAACACATGTTTCAACCAAAGGATTTCTACCTAAGGTTCTCATGACAAGATAAACACGATAAACTAGATGGACAGAGGAATATGCTTAGAAGATAAGCAAGATAAACTCCTTTTTGGATTACAAGAAATCCATTCAAGCTCTGACATATTGTACTAACCGATGAGTCATAACCCGCTTATGGAGTTTACAACAGAAATAAGATCGAGAATGGGACCGAGAGGATATATACAAAAATAACTTGCAAGCAAGCTCCACAGGAAAACAAGGATCAAGGATGCACTCTAAAAAAAGATATGATGCGCGTGTCTAGTCTTCACTCTTCTTAGTCACGTTTCCTTGAGCTTAATTCCACTGTGCTTTGACTATCTTTCACTTCATGATTCCTTGGCTTCCTAACTCCTATTTCCCAAATTCGAGTTGGAACTCATTTCATTATCACCTCTCGTCTTTCTTTTCCACTTATTCTTCCTTCTGTATACTCGGCTTAAACATAACTGTAACCTCATGATTTCATGCAAGCTCTCCAAAATTCACTAGTGAATCCTAGATCTCGTCTTCTTACTATAAGGTATTCCGCGCAGCAGAACTTTTCTTTGAAAATAATCCCCGTTGCCAATTGCCCTTATAAACGTGATAACTCAGGCTTAATCGACATGAACCATCCGCCTATAGGCCGTACCTAGATTCAGTCGCCTACCCATGGCTTCTTGTAGGTTATTTCAAGATTGGCCAACTTCTTGAGGGTAAACTGTTGCTAACCATGACGCAGTCCTCTCGCTCTTCACTGGACTGAAATGAGCACTTTTCGTGAGTCTACCTATTATGACCCACATACCCGTATTCCCTTTCTTTGATCTAGGTAGTCCATCCACATAATCTATCGAGAAGTTTTCACACTTCCCTTGCGGAACCTCCAATGGAGGTGATGGCCCGCTGGGCTTCTATGACTTGGCCTTAACCTGGTGGCACATCATGCATCCTGAGACCAACTCGGCCACCTCCTCGAGTGGTGCGCATCTTCAAGATCCTTCTTTACCAAGTCTTTCACTCGAGGAACACATAATTTCTCATCGCGCCTTAGTCATCCCTTGTCATCTATAATATATCTAGCGAGGTGACTTAACATCTCGCCTCGAATCAACTGGTCCATGTTCTTGACCTACTGCGGGTCTTCTTCCTGTGAAACCCCCTTCTTGATCCAGAAGAGTAAGTCTAAGCTCCGGGAATGCTAACTAACTAGCCAAACGGAGGAGGCTTCTTACTTCAATTGCCCTCCTCAGAGTTTTCCGGTATTAAACCGCAACCACTTTAGCGGAATCCACCGCTAAGCCTTACTTAAGAACTATGTGCCCAAGAAATCCAACTCCTTTCCTCCAAAGTGACATTTGGAGAACTTGACCTTCAACTGGTGGCTCTAAGCGTATCCATCTCCTCCTTGAGATGTATAGCATGTTCTTCCTCGTTCTTTTGAGGAGATCAAAATATCGTCTATGACGACCATGATGAACTTGTTCAAGGACTCCCTAAACACCCTACCCATCCAGTTTACGTAATATGCGGGTGCATTAGCCAAACCAAATAGTATGACTAGCCATTCTAAAACCCATCTAGAGTCCTAAACGCAGTCTTGTCAATTCCATCCTCTGCCATCCTAAGCTGATGGAATCCGGTAGCTAGATCAAAAGAAAACAGATGCTCCTACAAGCTGATCAAACAAATCATTGATCCTTGGTAACGGTTATCTATTCCTCTCACGATAATCAACACACAGGCGAAGCAAACTGTCCACATCGGTGACGAATACTACTGGAGCACCCTTACTCGAAAATACTTCGTCTCAGGAAGTTCAAGCAACTCCTTGACTTGCTTTCTTAACTCCCATCTCGTGAGGTCATGTGCCTAACCGGCCACGAAACTGGCTTGGTATTACCAACCAGATAATGCGGAAATCTATCCCACGTCTAGGGGTAACCCCTTTACTTTCCCCTAAGATATCAGGATATTCTCGGACCACCCTCACAGATTGCAAACTATCGATAGACGAGTTGAGGGATTCAAGATAACATAACATGATGGGACCCATAGGGTTGCTAGAAATTCCTAGGGTATTACTGAGGCGAGTCATGAGCCTCACAACCCTATATACAAAAACCAAGAATAGCTCCAAAACAGGACAACCATTCCATGCCCAAAACCAACCCATATCCCCTGAAACCGAGAATATAAGCATCCCACGAGAATTCTATACTCAAGATAGAGATTTTCAAATCCACTCAGGCCACAGACAGATGGGCAGAACCCCCAATTGGATTTGAAACACATACGGGATCCCCAACTAGACTAGTACTTAGGTGCAAACTTTCAACTAGATCAGATGAAATAAAACTATGCGATGTGCCAGAATCAAACAAAGTACGAACAGGGAAAATCAGAAAATGTAAACAAAACTTTCAACAGAAATGCCACCTCTATCATGAGCTGGAAGAACGATGTTGAGGGGATGAACTCGCCCTCCAGATAGTCCTGCATACTGAGTCTGACCTTGCCCTTGTTTCCTCGGGCAATCCTTGCTCAGATGTCCAGACTCACCACAATGAAAGCATTCGCCCCGCTTTCTCTTCTTCTTCCTACATTCCCTGGATATATGTCCAACTTTACCACAGAAGTTGCATTTCCTATTCTCTCTTGGCTTGTCCTTGCGGTTGTTGTTATCCTTGCCCCGTTTCCCGGAATTTACTCTCTTGCCTTGAGACTCATTCGCCTTGACCTCTTTCTTGTCATTGTTATCTTCTTCTTGAAGTAGGGCCATATTCACCAAATTCTCGAAAGTCGCCCCCAAGGGTATATGAGACATTGCCAAACCATGTAATGGCTCGTTTAATCCTAGAGCAAAGTGTAGGGCCTTCTTCTGAGCTGTATTAACCAAGTCTAAATCAACACGAGTCAGTTGATTAAACTTATCTATGTATTCCCTAATAGTCATGTCCCCTTGCTTCAGTTATAAGAACCTCAGTCCAAACCTTCCTCTAAAGTCATCCCAAGTCTCAATTGGCCTAGTAGTGGTGGTGACTACCCACCAACGTGCAGCTTCTTCCTTTAGCAACCATACTGCCAATAAAACCTTCCTGCGGTCACCTATATCAAAGGTGGCTAAGAGATCTTCGGTCTCTTTCAACCAATTCCTTGCCTCTACAAAAGTCTCGGTTCCAAAGAAATTCTTGCAACCCATCGCCTTAAAATCTTGGCAAATCTCTGCGAAGTCAGTTTGAGGATGCTGAGGGGAAGGAGGAAGAGGAACATCAACTACCGGAGGAGGAGTAATATTTGCGGGGCCGGCTTCGGTCGCCCTGGCCTCCAAAAGTCTCCTATACCAAACAGGTGTACGTGTACTCCCTCCGGAATGGCAAAATTGTCGGCCATACTGGAAACGAAGAAAAAGATAGATTCAGAATGGAGAAAAACGAAGGAACTTTGCTAATGGCTTTTTGGGGAATAGCCTTTAAAATAAACTAGACTTTTCTTTGGAAAATACTTTATACTTGGTTTTGAAAATAGTTTTTCAAAAGTTTTTTTTAAAAAAAACCTTTTTATCCCTTCTCGTAAACCATATGCTCCGATACCAAATGTAACACTCCACCTCCGCCAGGGTGGCTCTTGCAAGCGACTCTGACTTTGGTGGGGCGTTTTTAAATAAGGTAAACATGCATAATGATATAGCAAGGCAGGACATGACATATATATATGTAAATAAACAGAGTAAGTAGATAAAACAGCGGAAGATTTTTAAACCATTTCAAAACACAAGTCCGGTACATCAAAATGTCAATTTCCCAAAATTACAAGTCTAGATAAATACATCATCTGATAAACTGAAATACATAAGTACTATCCCCAAATAAGAGTGATAAACCATAGCGGCTCAAGTCCAAAGCATACTTGAGCTATCCAAGGAAGCGGCTAAAAATCCATGCTAGGCTCCAGTATTCCCTCCCTGAGAACCTGGGGGGGGGGGGAACGGAAGAAAAGAGGCGAAACAAAACGGGTCAGTCAAAAAGACTGAGTAAGCCCTGCTACGATCAGTCTATAAACTAATAAAGTTAACATCATGATGGAAACTGAGATGATCATAAATAACAACATACTGGCATGGTAAATTAACTACAAGATAGATAGGGGTGTCATCGCATAAACAAGGTTAAGTTTTGCACCACGGTGTACTAGCAAACCAACATAACAGGTACTGATCTCTTAGCCCAAACTTTGGCCCAATAACATGGAGTGACCTTAATATAAGGTCCAGCCCAACGGTCTAGTCAATCGGCTCCCTATAAACCTAACACGTCCAGTGTTGGTGTCCATACGGCCCACATATGGTTGTAGTTAGACTGTGCTGGGTCCACCTTTGGGTGTATCAAGCCCTCGGGTGTCAACCCCAGACACTTAAGCAATAATGCACAGCCCTAACCTACTGGTACCCGTGCCTCGAGTTTGTCCAACACCGGACTACGTGCACGTCCGTAGCCCGCCTGGACCCGCACCGCTGTACCACTCAGCCATCGCCTTTTGGTCGCTTACATCCGTCCAGTAATCGTGCCCCGCCCTAGCCTAGTCTACTAGGGTTGTGATGATACCAAACTAGGATTACTGCCGGAACAGACCCGCTGCTAGGGTTTTCTAAGAGGGTTAAGTGCGATTTAACCCTTCACTAATCATGGATTAAATTGGTTAAGTGTAACTTAACCCCATTCTAATCCCTCGAACCCCCCATTTGGATTAAACTGGTTAAGTGTAACCAATCGTTCACACTTAACCCCATTTCAATCCCTCCAATCGCCAAGTGGATTAAGTATTAGTGGACCCTGACTTAACCCTAATCATGAGGCATTAATTAACTTAATGCACCTTAACCTCTCACATTAGACTTTGTTGCGGTTACTAGTTAAGCCGGGCGGGTCCGGGTAGCTTTACACCACAACTTGGTCTAACCTCGGGTCTTGGCACCACATGACCAACTTCTCACATTGGTTCCTATTGTTTGTAGCCACTAGTTAAGCCGGTCGGTTCCGGGTAGAATTACGCTACAAACTCAACCCAACCTCGAGTTGGCCACACTTATGTTTTCTAAGTGTCATGTCCACTTTATTTCAAAACATAATTACAAGTTTAACAAATACTTGGGTAGACCTAACTGAATAGGTAAATTCCCAAGGGGTAGACCTAACTTAATAGGTAAATTCCCAATCTTATATTTTCATGTATTTTAAGTTCACCCAAAACCCCCAACGTCATTCTATCGCTTACATATTCGTAGTAACGCATAAAGGATAGGAAGAGGGAACTTGGCACGACATACATGATGAACTTGCGCAACAATTATGCATAACATGTTAGACTTGCACAACTTAGCATGGTGAACTTGCATATTAGCATAAACATGCATGACATGTTAAACTTGCATAACTTAGCATAGTGAACTTGCATATTACCATAAACATGCATAATATGTTAAACTTGCATAACTTCGCATGGTGAACTTGCATAAACATGCATAACTTGTCAAACATGCACTACTTATCATTTTAAACTTGCATAAGCATGCATAACTTGTCAAACATGCACTACTTGTCATTTTAAACTTGCATAAGCATGCATAACTTATTAAACATGCATAACATGGCATAATGAACTTGCATAAACATGCATAACTCATTTAACTTGCAAATCATTGCATAGTGGACTCGCATAAACATGCATAACTCATTTAACTTGCAAATCATGGCATAGTGGACTCGCATAAACATGCATAACTCATTTAACTTGCAAAACATGGCATAGTGAACATGCATAACTCAATAAACTTGCAAATCATGGCTTAGTAAACTTGCATAAACATGCATAACTCAATAAACTTGCAAATCATGGCTTAGCAAACTTGCATAAACATGCATAACTCAATAAACTTGCAAATCATGGCTTAGCAAACTTGCATAAACATGCAAAACTCAATAAACATACATAAATCCCAACTTGCATCACATATTAACTTTAGAGTTTCTAAAATGAAGGTAAGAGGGCTTACAATGCTTATGCGGACTCAAATGAGTATAGCAAATGTAAGAAACCCCTTATGAAACTAATTAAAACCCCCAAATGCAAGCAAACTTGATCAAGACTCCTCCTTTATGATGCCAATAGAGAATCAAGCCTTTAATGCAAGCTAAGGAGGATCATACAAGCCTAAATATACTTGTATGCATGGAAAATCACTTAGGAATTAATTTAGGAATTGTATGAAGAGAGTGGAGGCCATGAGAGTTTTGATTTTGCCATAGTTTAGTTGCTAGGATGAATAATGAATGATTTAGGGTAGGTTAGGGTCTTATTTATAGATTAGGCTAGTGATTTGGACCATAGGATTAACCCTAGATTCAATTAGGTCCATCAGATCCCGGAACTCTCTAGAACCAAGCCACAAGACCAAACCCAAATCAGAAATGGTGCACCAGGCTAAACAGCCCGGGCACCCCCTGTCGACAGGGCTGTCGACAGGGCAGTCGACATGCCATGACCCCTGTCGACAGGCCTGTCGACATGGGGTCCTGGGCGGGAATTTTTCCCGCCTGCCCAGTTTACCCTAACCCTAGTTTCTTAATTTAAAATTTAAATCTGTTTTTACTTAGGAATTTTCTGCAAACTTCAATGGGCCTTAACTGGGTCATACGGACTCCGATTTTCGAAAACTCGGACTCTATTTCGCGTATTTTTCCGAGACGAACGCAATGGCATAGCCCGTTTCCCTTGATTCACATTTTATAATTAAATTCTGCCTCAATTTATGTTATAACAGGTTATTGAAAATCCGGGTTGTTACAGAAGACCACTGCTTCCACTTTCTCCTAGATGGCCTCTCTACCCTCCACGTGGCCCATCCGAACCGGACCACTCTCGGGTCTGGCAAGGCCCCTCTACGCCTATAAATACACCGTGAGATGGCCATTTAAAGGGACTTTTTGGCTAGTCCAACACTTGGCCTCCATTACAACTAAGCAAGAACATTGCTCATCACTTTAACACGAGGAATTCGTGTATAAATTCATTCTCTATTCTCCTCTTCTTCATTGTAACACAAGGCTATTGTGTATAAACTACAAACAAACAACATTGTAATAGCTTCTTAGGATTTAAGAAACTATAAAGTGGATGTAGGCTTGGGTTGAGCCGAACCACTATAAAAATCTTGCGTGTCTCCTGTTATTTACTGCTTTTTCTGCATTTATTCTGTGATTGTGAGGATTTCACATCGAATTTGGGTGTTAGTACCAAAATTTGGTCTAACATTTTGGCACGCCAGGGAGGGGCACACGATATTACTTCAATTTCCAGCTTTCAAGGGAATCGATTTGATTGGCTACGAGATCAATGGTTAAAAGAAATAAGGATGGAACTTTCTCCCGTATTGAAGGTGCTGAAGCCGAAGGCACGAGAAATGAGGCGAGCCAGGAGGCTACCTCTCGTGGAAATTCATCAGCATTTCTGACTAGTGATGAAATGGACGGGGTTCTCACTGAACTGAGAGCTCAAATGGCAAGGCAAGATGATCTCCTCTGCAAGCAACAGGAGATGATCGACCAATTCTTCGCTCGGATGGAAGGCAGGCCGAGTGGCAACGCACAACTTACTGGAAATGGGATGGAATCTGCACCTGTAGAAGCAGCGAACCGGATCAGTTCGGGTCCGATCCGAACCTGGGGCACGGAGGGAACAAGGGGCAATCCCCCTTACCATACTACAGCTGCAACACTTAATGTTTCCGATGGAAACATCGCTGGTATCTCAGGTCGAGCGCGACCAAACTCAGCTCCAGTTCGAGTAGGAAATGCAACAACAAGGCTCTAAGAAGAAGCCTATCAGGCAAATGAACACAGGCCCGTTCGGGTCGAGCCCTACGAACTGGGTCGGTTCGGAACATCCGACCCGAACCGGACCTCCGATCAAAATCGAGTGACCTTCCGAGCTCCCCATACACTCCCAAACTCTTCGGGATTCAATGCTGGTGACACCAGCTCTGATCTTGGCAGCTTGCAACAACTCTTTATAGGCGACAAACTCGCCAATCTCATTGAACGCCTCTCGAGGGGCCGCACTTATCAGAATGACATGGATGATTTCAATCACAATCCGTTCACTCAGGAAATCAGGAATTCCCGCAATCCCCCTGATTTCAAACTTCAACAACTAGAGCCTTACAACGGCAGAACAGATCCTACCGTGCACTTGATGTGCTACAAACGGCATATGGAAGTTCAATCGGCGTCGGAAAACGTCATGGTGAAATGCTTCCCTCTCTTCTTGACTGACATAGCTGCTATGTGGATTCGGCAGCTGGAATCTGAATCGATCAGCAGTTGGAACATGTTGGCCGCTCGCTTCATTGAACATTTTCGCGTCCACATCGCTCGAACTAAGAACGTTATGTCACTCACCACAATCAAGCAGAGGCCCAGAGAAACTCTGCACTCATTTCTGGAAAGATTCAACGTTGCAGAAGCATCGGTTGATCAAACTGAACCATCGATGGTACTGATGGCGGAAGTATCCGGCGTTCTAGACAACTCGGAGTTTAAAAAATCTTTGTATCGAGACCCACCACGGAATATCAGTGAATTCTACCTTGAATCGGATTGATTTCTATGGGAAGAAGATGCAACTTCTGAAAAACGTATTCTCGACGTCAACATGCTCAAAGACGGGGAACCCTACGAATCTGTAAATGGCAAAGGAAAAGCTGCTGTCAAGAATGACCGCAATGCTTAGCCCCGGAGAGGGCCCAGATATGAGAAATACACTGAGCTCAACTCATCACTAACCAACATCTACATGAACACAAACGGTGACATCTCCTATCCAAAGCCTCCCAGAAGGGAGCCATCCCAAAGAGAACGTGACTCTGGTAGACATTGTATATTCCATGATATGGACAGTCATGATACAAATTACTGTAGGCATTTACGAGATTTGATTGAGGAACGGGTTAGACGTGGAGAGCTACACGAGTATGTGAAACAACCAACAGCGCCTGCACCTGCACCTGCACGTGCTTTGCCACCAGCTGCTCCCCGGAGAGGGAATGACCCTGAATCGAGCTCTCGTAGGCTCATCATCAACTAATCTGGATGAGATTAGCCTGGATTTCCTGGATTTCTTAGGATTTAGGATATGTTTCTTTGCTTTCTTTAGGTTTTCCGATTGGCTAAATCGGAGTACTCACGCACAAGGTTAGGATTTAGCACCAAAGTGTGCTCTGGACTCAATGATAAACCAATCAAGATTTGCTTTGCTTTGGTATTTTGAATTGAATAAGGAAGGACTTTCCGAGCACGAATTATGTTTGGAAAATTTAGATATCTTGTCAGGTTGTGACAAGATTCTCAATCTCCCTTAAAGTATGGCTTATACTTATCTCGAAACCCTCGGTACGGATTGTGCCTGGGGATGGACTATCTTGTCAGGCTTTGGCAAGTATAGCTCCATCTCGGTATGAGTATGGATTGTACTCCACTGAATTTACAAGTATGGATTATACTCAGGAACGACGAACGATCTTGTTAGGATATGGCAAAGGAACTCAATAAAACTCAAGTATGGCTTATGCTCAGTTTGAACTTCCTGCTATGGCTTATACACAAAAGGTTAGGTCCCTTGCCAGGTTTTGGCAAGTTGATTCGAACGTCCCTCGAGTATGGTTTATGCTCATATAAACGCCCAAGCATGGTTTATGCTCGAAAGTGTAATCAGTCTCTTTATGATTTGACACACTTATCTGCTTTCTTTTCTTCGCAGATATGGATTATACTTGCAGCTGGAAGGCCTAGCGTGGCCTTGGATTTCTTGGATTATCCCGAACACATCTTCCTTCGTTCAGCAAGATATGTTCTGGGGGGCAAAATGTTGACCCGCTTTTTAGTTCAAGCAGTCACACAGGGAATTTCTAGTTAACAATATGCTCAAGTATTGGGAATACCGTCAGAAGACAGGAAGTGATTTGGTTGAAGTCGCATCGCAAACAAAGAATGGCCCGAAACTCGTATCAGATGACCTCTTTTGGGCCCGAAACCTGCAATTACGAGCTGAGCTCTGTAACTATCGTAGCTCTCTGAAATAGTTTCGAATCGAGCTTTCATTTGACTAAAACGGACTTACGGTTTGAAAGTTACGCCAGTTTCCGTGAACGCATGCAGAGCAGGAAACTTGGAATTTGGCATTGAAGAGATCCCGGATCGGATCGACCTATCGGGTTTGGATCGGTGTGAAAGGAACTGAAACAATGACACGTAAATCTGGCAAACAGTCTTCTGGCACACATCGGATCGGGTCGGGGTTGGCCGAACCGACCCGCCTTGGCTCTGGCTGCACCGAAGTGCACCCTGTTCTGGACTGAAGACACCGGTTCGGATCGTAGGAGGCATAACCGAACCGACCCCCTGGACGTGCTGCCGCTTCTCGGCTTTGACCTGTTCTTAAGGAGTAACTGCCTCCTATTAATCCGGATTGGCTTCCACCTGTCCTTGCACGATCTGAAGACCACTTCTTCAACTTTCTCCTAGATGGCCTCTCTACCCTCCATGTGGCCCATCCGAACCGGACCACTCTCGGGTCTGGCAAGGCCCCTCTACGCCTATAAATACACCGTGAGATGGCCATTTAAAGGGACTTTTTGGCTACTCCAACACTTGGCCTCCATTACAACTAAGCAAGAACATTGCTCATCACTTTAACACAAGGAATTCGTGTATAAATTCATTCTCTATTCTCCTCTTCTTCATTGTAACACAAGGCTATTGTGTATAAACTACAAACAAGCAACATTGTAATAGCATCTTAGGATTTAAGAAACTATAAAGTGGATGTAGGCTTGGATTGAGCCGAACCACTATAAAAATCTTGCATGTCTCCTGTTATTTATTGCTTTTTCTGCATTTATTCTATGATTGTGAGGATTTCACATCGAATTTGGGTGTTAGTACCAAAATTTGGTCTAACATTTTGGCGCGCCAGGAAGGGGCACACGATATTACTTCAATTTCCAGGTTTCAAGGGAATCGATTTGATTGGCCACTGGATCAATGGTTAAAAGAAATAAGGATGGAACATTCTCCCGTATTGAAGGTGCTGAGGCCGAAGGCACGAGAAATGAGGCGAGCCAGGAGGCTACCTCTCGTGGAAATTCATCAGCATTTCTGACTAGTGATGAAATGGACGGCGTTCTCACTGAACTGAGAGCTCAAATGGCAAGGCAAGATGATCTACTCTGCAAGCAACAGGAGATGATCGACCAATTCTTCGCTCAGGAAATCGGGAATTCCCGCAATCCCCCGGATTTCAAACTTCCACAACTGGAGCCTTTAACGGAAGAATAGATCCTACCGTGCAATTGATGCGCTACAAACAACATATGGAAGTTCAATCAGCGTCGGAAAACGTCAGGGAAAAATGCTTCCCTCTCTTCTTGACAGACATAGATGCTATGTGGATTCGACAGCTGGAATCTGAATCGATCAACAGTTGGAACATGTTGGTCTCTCGCTTCATTGAACAAATTCGCGTCCACATCGCTTGACCTAAGAACGTTATGTCACTCACCACAATCAAGCAGAAGCCCGGAGAAACTCTGCGCTCATTTCTGGAAAGATTCAACGTTGCAGCAGCATCAGTTGATCGACCTGAACCATCGATGGTACTGATGGCGGAAGTATCCAGCGTTCTAGACAACTCGGAGTTCAAAAAATCTTTGTATCAAGACCCACCATAGAATCTCAGTGAATTCTACCTTGAATCGGATAGATTACTATGGGAAGAAGATGCAACTTCTGAAAAATGCATTCTCGACATCAACATGCTCAAAGACGGAGAACCGTTAGAATCTGGAAATGGCAAAGGAAAAGATGCTGTCAAGAATCACCGCAACGCTCAGCCCCGGAGAGGGCCCAGATATGAGAAATACACTGAGCTCAACTCGTCACTACCGATATCTACATGAACAAAAATGGTGACATCTCCTATTCAAAGCCTCCCAGAAAGGAGCTATCCCAATGAGAACGTGACTCTGGGAGACAGTGTATATTCCGTGCTATGGACAGTCATGATACAAATGACTGTAGGCATCTACGAGATTTGATTTAGGAACGGGTTAGAAGTGGAGAGCTACCCGAGTATATGAAACAACCAACAGCGCTTGCGCCTGCACCTGCACGTGCGCTGCCACCCGCTGCACCCCGGAGAGGGAATGACCCTGAATCGAGCTCTCGTAGGCTCATCATCAACTGATCTGGATGAGATTAGCCTAGATTTCCCGCATTTCTTAGGATTTAAGATATGTTTCTTTGTTTTCTTTAGGTTTTCCGATTGGCTAAATCGGGGTACTCATGCACAGGGTTAGGATTTAGCCCCAAAGCGTGCTCTGGACTCGATGATAAACCAATCAGGATTTGCTTTGGTTTCGTATTTTGAATTGAATAAGGAAGGACTTTCCGAGCATGGATTATGTTTGGCAAATTTAAGTATCTTGTCAGGTTGTGACAAGATTCTCAATCTCCCTTAAAGTATGGCTTATACTTATCTCGAAACCCTCGGTACGGATTGTGCCTAGGGACGGACTATCTTGTCAGGCTTTAGCAAGTATAGCTCCATCTCAGTATGAGTATGGATTGTACTCCACTGAATTTACAAGTATGGATTATACTCAGGAAGGACGAACGATCTTGTTAGGATTTGGCAAAGGAACTCAATAAAACTCAAGTATGGCTTATGCTCAGTTTGAACTTCCTGCTATGGCTTATACCCAAAAGGTTAGGTCCCTTGCCAGGTTTTGGCAAGATGATTCGAACGTCCCTCGAGTATGGTTTATGCTCAAATAAACGCCCAAGCATGGTTTATGCTCGAAAGTGTAATCAGTCTCGTCAGGATTTGACACACTTATCTGCTTTCTTTTCTTCGCAGATATGGATTATACTTGCAGCTGGAAGGCCCGGCGTGGCCTTGGATTTCTTGGATTATCCCGAACACATCTTCCTTCGTTCAGCAAGATATGTTCTGGGGGGTAAAAGTATGACCCGCTTTTTAGTCAAAGCAGTCACACAGGGAATTTCTAGTTAACAATATGCTCAAGTATTAGGAATACAGTCAGAAGACAGGAAGCGATTTGGTTGAAGTAGCATCGCAAACAAAGAATGGCCCGAAACTCCTATCAGACGACCTCTTTTGGGCCCGAAAACAGCAATTACGAGCTGAGCTCATTAACTCTTGTAGCTCTCAGAATTAGCTTCGAATGGAGCTTTCGTTTGGCCAAAACGGACTTGCGGTTTGAATGTTACGCCAGTTTCCATGAACGCATGCAGAGCAGGAAACTTGGAATTTGGAATTGAAGAGATCCCGGATCGGATCGGCCTATCGGGTTCTGATCGGTGGGAAAGGACCTAAGACAATGACACGTAAATCTGGCAAACAGTCTTCTGGCACCCATCGGATCGGGTCGGGGTTGGCCGAACCTACCCGCCTTGGCTTTGGCTGCACCGAAGTGCACCCTGTTCTAGACTGAAGACACCGGTTCGGATCGGAGGAGGCATAACCGAACCGACCCCCTGGACGTGCCGCCGCTGCTCAGCTTTCACATGTTCTTAAGGAGTAACCGCCTCCTATTAATCCGGATCGGCTTCCACCTGTCCTTGCACGATCTGAAGACCAATTCTTCCACTTTCTCCGAGATGGCCTCTCTGCCCTCCACGTGGCCCATCCGAACCGGAACACTCTCGGGCCTGGCAAGGCCCCTCTACGCATATAAATACACCGTGAAATGGCCATTTAAAGGGACTTTTTGGCTACTCCCACACTTGGCCTCCATTACAACCAAGCAAGAACATTGCTCATCCCTATAACATGAGGAATTCTGTATAAATACATTCTCTAATCTCCTCTTCTTCATTGTAACACAAGGCTATTGTGTATAAACTACAAACAAAAGCATTGTAATAGCTTATTAAGATTTAAGAAACTATAAAGTGGACGTAGTCTTGGATTTAGTCGAACCACTATAAAAATCTTGTGTGTCTCCAGTTATTTATTGCTTTTTCTGCATTTATTCTGTGATTGTGAGGATTTCACATCGAATTTGGGTGTTATTACCAAAATTTGGTCTAACATTTTGGCGCGCCAGGAAGGGGCACACGATATTACTTCAATTTCCAGCTTTCAAGGGAATCAATTTGGTTGGCTACTGGATCAATGGTTAAAAGAAAGAAGGATGGAACTTTCTCCCGTATTGAAGGTGCTAAGGCCGAAGGCACGAGAAACGAGGTGAGCCAGGAGGATTCCTCTCATGGAAATTCGTCAGCATATATGACTAGAGATGAAATGGATGGCGTCCTCACTGAACTGAGAGCTCAAATGGCAAGGCAAGATGATCTCCTCCGCAAGCAACAGGAGATGATCGACCAATTCTTCGCTCGGATAGAAGGCAGGCCGAGTGGAAATGCACAACTTACTGGAAATGGGATGGAATCTGCACCTGAAGAAGCAGCGAACCGGATCGGTTCGGTTCCGATCCGAACCGGGGGCACGGAGGGAACAAGGGGCAATCCCCCTTACCATACTACAGCTGCAAAAATT